>JAKTWY010000016.1:0-230681 GCA_030582335.1 Yamadazyma nakazawae
AATACTTGAGAGATCAAGAATAGGTTGTTCTTCGTCAGGCCAATACTTGCAACATTTCTGGACCCCCAGTTCTACCAAAGGTGTAAGCATAATAATGACTACTAAATCGTCATCATTCTTGACTGCTTCATTTAAGCACATTGTCCAAAAATGTGCAATAGTACTAGGTAAAGGCCCTTGACTGGCAATATACTTATGATCTCTTGATAAATCGACATATGAAGCATTGATATAATCCAGGGCATCACTATTTGGAGCTACTGGAAGATGAACTCGAGTTTGATCCCAAGGAAATACATTGCTGTAACGATTGCGATTTTTATTCAATTTCAGTAACCCATCAAGAGCAGTAAAGGATAACGATCTGTTTATGATATTATCAGTAATGGAGTTGAAAAATTCTTGCTGACGATGAGAATCAATCGAATCAGCCTTGTGTAGTATCTGTTGGGCTCTTGCCATGTTGACTGATTTCCAAGTTGGTGTAGTCATCTTTGTAGGTGTGTGATATACGGAAAATAGATATTTCGCATTCACTATACCGAGTTTAACGACCAGAACGGGATTCGTCTACGATCCAAATAAGAGCTTAAGAACAAATACGGATGCTTTTATTTATCAATTTGAAATGAACGCTACATAAATTTCTATTTTTTCTCTCCAACTATTTCCCATTTCCCAGTTCAAAGTCTTTGTTGCCAAAATACAGTAAATAATTTGAAGAATTACACTTCACCAATTAATTGGTCTATAATCTCTTGATAACACCTTTTTCTAAACGAGACAGTATAACATCTTCACCTTCTGAAAGGACTCCGGCAGTTTGCAAAACTTTAGAGGTGTTAGTAACAACAGTTTCCCAATTAATTGGAACAACTCCGATGTCACGGTTAAATCTCACTGTTTCAAGCCATTTTGCTGCATCCTCTTTAGAATAGTCAAGGTGATTGGCAATATGGGTAGTTGCTTCATCTGTGTTGTTCCAGAAATATTCAACTCCACGGCGAACAGAATCTAAAAATTGTTTGACTTTATCTTGATTCTCACTCAAGAGTTTGCTGTTACAGTTTATAACCCAAGAAGGCCAAGGGGTGTAGATTTCTCCAATTTTTTTGATTTCTCCGTTATCATAATACTTCTTGGATGTGAAGTGCTCCCACATAAAAGCATCACTATTTTTCAAATCATCACCTTCTTCGAATTTGAGATTCACTGAATCTCTCAAGTTTTGGAAATTGTGTACAATCGGATGATCAGAGTAGAATGGTTGCTTAAATTTCTCTTGCAATCCAAGTACGAAACTCATAATGTAGGAACCAGATCCAATTCTCAGAACCCCAATACGTTTTCCCTGTAAATCGGACAATTGGTTGAGTTCAGAACGATTAGCTCCAGTGCTAACCGCCCAACATAATGGGGATTCAACATACGTATCTATCATTTTGTAGGTTTCATTCCCTTTAGCGATATCCGATATAAAAGCTTCGGTTAACCCAATGGCGATGTCGACTTCACCTTCGTTTAAAAGTTTGATAAGTCTTCCACTACCTTCGATCACAGGAACAAACTCGATGTTGAGATCACCATAAAATCCTTGTGCCTGAGCAAGAAACAAAGGAGTAGAAAAATGTTCTGGAATGTACGCTACTTTTAAAGTCAAAGACATGAGTAATACTTCCCGCGAAGATTGTGTCGAGTTTAAAGTTAGAGGTTGTATTAAGGGCATGGATGGAATGATTCCCTCAACATAATGTTTTAACTCTATTTGCTATTGAATTTCATCTATATGATATAACCTAATTATAACATATGCTAATTTATTTCCATTTATAAAATTCCCTATTTAATCAACAGCAGCTTGAAGAAGCAGAAGATGATGCACCCGTTTGATTAGATAAATCAATACGGCCTGCATCTGTACCCGATCCTTGTTCAGCAGAAACAGGTGCAGTATCTGGGATTTTCGACCCGATTCCAACAAAAACTTCATTCACATTATATGATGTCTTTGCACTAGTTTCAAAGAATAACAATCCTTCTTCTTCAGCCAAACGACGACCCTCTTCTTCGGAAACTTTCCGTAACCCTTGGTTATCACTGTCATTATCGTCCTCGACCAAGTCATACTTATTGCCTACCAATGCAATAGTAATATCTTTGGATGCTTGCTCGTGTAATTCTTTCACCCAGTGACGAGCTTTCAAGAATGATGCCGGTTTAGTGATATCATAAACAACTAAAGCCGCCTGCGCATTACGATAGTACATAGGAGCTAAAGACGCAAACCGTTCTTGACCAGCTGTATCCCATATTTCGTATTTTATAGTTTTATCACCAATTGTACATTTTTGAGTTAGAAAAGCAGCTCCAATAGTCGGTTCTTTATTTTCTTGAAAATCATTTGATACAAAACGTAATACGAGTGACGATTTCCCCACGGCGGCTTCGCCAAGTAATACAAGCTTTACTGCTTTGGCTGGACTTGGTGCACTCATGTCCCAGTTTATTGTAAGTTGTATGTGATCCCTTTTTAACCGCGCGCTGGTTCAGTGTGGTAATGACAGGGGATGATTGTTTTAGAATTATAATTTGGTTTGTACACACTGATAAAGAAATCGTTTATATTTTTTATTCTAGTCAATTTGGCTGCAAATCCAAAATTCACAATTATAAATAAAATTTGAAAGAAGTCTAGGATCACTAGCATACACAGTGGAGACCCGATCATTCAAGTTGTCTATCTGCTCAAACTTAAATTTCAACTTTTGGATAAGATTTAATAAATCATCTCGTGAAAGCTCTAGACCTTTTGCCATTGTGGGAATTTGTTCACCATCAGGAGTTTCAATGTATGAAACATTAAAATCATATTCAAAATGCCATAACAACGGCCCAGTATTCAACCAAAGCCCGCTATGTTTCATACAAAATTTAATTGTTTTGATATACTCAATGATGTTAGACGCAGTATCTATAAAGAAGCAGGTTAATACAGCATCAAATTTATTTTTATTATCTTTTCTGAAGTCATTAGGATGGATGTTGTTAAACGAAATGTCATCAGGCCCGTATAAATCGGTGAATGATCCACTTGTCATAGACATTAGCTCCATGTATGGTATTTTTCGATTTTGCATTTGAAGATCATCAAGTACCCCCAAATTATTAGGAATTTTGATTGAACGTATTTGGTTTAATCTATTTGAAACGTGTGAAAGCTTGTGTAGGTAAGGATGGATTTCAAATGTCTGATGACAAAAATTGAGCACAAAGTTTGCCATGATCAACATAGGGTAACTAAACTCATTGCCCTGTGTTTTGTATCCATTCATTACCAACTCAAAAACAGATCGCCCCAATCCACAACCAGGTACCAAAACGTTTATATTTTGACGTTCTTCCAAACATGGATATTTCGAATTCAATTCATTAATTAGTCTTCCAAATACTAACTCACGTTCATTGAGACCATCATCCGACCACTCACGAGAGAGCTGAAGAAGGATAGATCTAATTTTATCGAAATCCTCGTGACTAGCCTCATACCAAGTCATTGGATCATCTTCTATTCCATATTGTTTGCAAATGGTAAGAGCTACCAACTGTGTTAATTTCTGATTTGCTGCAATACACTCTTTTAATTTATCAGTATGATTTGGATACCAATCCAATAATAGCTGCTCTTCAGATGAAAGTGAATTAAATTTAACATTTCGAGGCTTTATGAGCTGATCATATTCCCATTGGTGAAAGTGGTAGTAAGCCAGGAGCGTAGAAGTAATGGCCCTATACTCCTCCATATCATCCATAATGTGCGAAGATTTACAAGTATAAAGCACTCTCATTCAGATCTCATTCAGATCTCATACAGGATCCCACTAAAACATTTATCATAATTTGATCATATTATTTAATATACACAAAATTTTATTCAATCTTTATAAACTTACTGTACAGCTCCAAAATCGTCTCCTTCGACAAATCCCAAAGGAGTAAGTTTAAGGAAATCAACTTGTCTATGCTCGCTTTCCTTTGGAGTATTTACAGCCAGGTCCTGTTTATGAGGGAAATGGAAGGGTGTTATATATGTTTGAGAGAAAGAAGTTATGTTAACTTCGCTCAAATTCAAAGAATTATAAAAAACCTTCCTCAATTCAGGAATCTTGATGATGAAATCTTTACGATCTTCAATTGGGAATAAATTCTTATTCGAACTTTCATAAACGATTGTCTTATAAAGGAATTGCAACCTAAGAAGAAAATAATTGATTCCACGAATAAGATAAGCAGAAGACTGTTTTAATTCATCTCTGTATTCTCTTACATAAGATGTATCAAAATCCGGCGAGCTGAAGATTTCATTATCATTAATAAAATTGAAAACATCGAGCATTAAAGGGCTGTCAAAATCTCTTAAAAAGTAAAATTTAACTTGAGGTACAATAGCAAATAAACCCTTTTTGAAAAATTTGTAGTAAAGATATAAGACTTTTTCCATGATATGGGCTCGTTTACTGATAATTAACAATCTAGATGGGAACAATCTGACCCATCTACTAGTCATTCTGAACAAAATTTCTTGTTGTAGTAAATTATCTTCTAGATTCGTGAGTAAAGTAGGTAGATACTCCTTTATGGTAGTTTCAGTGAAGTCCCACAAGTTCTGGTAGTACTTGCGAAGTAATGCTAAAAGTTCGGGATTTTCTGGCATACTAATAGCATTAAGAATTCTACCGAAACTGCTCAACAGTGTGGTGTATTCTTCAAGAAAAGCCGGGTCGTAGCTAGGAAAATAGATGGATTTTTCTATATTGTTCATCAATTTCAAATGAACTGGGATAATCATTGGTGGTACGATTCCTCTTTTTATTGATAAGTCAATGTTGTACTTCAAGACACTAAACAATCCATCAGAAAAACATCTAGTTGAGTTACAAGTAGCTTCAGGGTCATATACGGACATCAAACTCAAGATGTAACTGATAAAAGAGCAAATTTCAGGATTGAAATTCTTATTCAAGTGACTACGAAGGCCCTTTATAACTTTTGCATAATGTCTAATAGAAACGATGATCAATATGTTTTTGGTGTTGGTCACATTAAGGAAATTCTTTGAGCTGATATCTACCAAGTTGAAGTTATTAAACACATTGGAGATCAAAAAGTTAGTTGTTAAATTGATCAAACAACTGAACATCAAATCTGAGCTGTAACTAGTGAATAAGAAGGAATTCAACCAGAGATTATACAATTCACGGATTTGCAACAATGTTGCTCTACCGGTGCTGATCAGAGGCACTAGTTTCTTTACCACATCAAGTAACAACGACTTATAATCGTATTCAACTTTTGATAATTTTCGAAATTTATAATTCCCTGGAATGGCATTTGAAAGAAACTTTTCTGCTTTGGGTGGTGCAGGCGAGGTGTAATCAATTAATACATCCTGAGGGATACTTGAATCATTTAAGCTTTGTAAAAGGTATTGCTGTTGTTCACCTGTTGTTACATTTTCTCCTTCATCATAAAACCCATCAATATCAGGATATTCGTAATTAAACATCGTGCCTGCTGCAAGTAAGGGAGATATGCCTTGATTGTTGATGATAGAATATACAGGGTACACTATAGAAAGATCCACATCAGCTGGTAATAGATTATCGAAATTTTGATTGATAGCATTGGATGCATGATTCAAAAGGTTGGTATAATTATTTGAAAAGCTTACAACTGGGGAATTTGGTTTCATACCAATTGTCAAATTATTTATTTCATCATCAAGGTTAGAATGGTCTGAAACCTCTTTCTCAGACAAGGGAAGGTTTGAGTTGATAGAAGAGCCAGTAACTGGGGCGCTCGAAATGGACGTGCGAGAAGTTGAACTTTTCAAAGTACCAGAAGTCGAAGTTCTAGTGGTACTAGAAGACCCAGACCTATTGCCGCCTACACTCTTCCCATAAGGATGTTTTACATCCTTAGATCCTGCTCCATCAACAATATCATCGCTGAGTTGTTGTTGGGCTTCTTTATAACGGCGCAATTCTTCTAATTTCTCGTCCGAGTAACCTAAATAGCCACATTTTACTTTATGTTTCATACAATTCTGACATTGCGGTAGATCTTCTGAACACTTGACACGTCTCTTCTTACAATTCGGGCACCCAAATTTTGAATTTTTATGTTTCCTTCTTTTTATTATTGAAGAATCTAAAGACATTATGAGCAATTAAATTTAATTTAACGAGGGCCAGGAAGGATTCTTTCAAGGAACAAACGGGTAATTAAATCTGCAAGTAACGTTTTAAAGAATTGCTAATGTAGTCAATTATCCTATTTAATCAGAGTTTTAATATCTTGATTGAGTGTTTGTGGAATTTTCTTTTTCTCTAAGGATCAACTGACTCATTTGAGATTAAGATAGAGACGTTTTCGCAGTTGGTACTGGACAAAAGCCTTTGCAAAATCCAACCCGCACTTACATACAGGACTTTTTCTCCACCAGTGAAATGCACCGAGACTAAAGACGTTAATTGAGAATGGCAATAATATGTTTGTAGTTTGTAGTTTGCAGATAATGTAACTCTTGATTTTAGCCTAATCCAACATTTTTCAATAAAAGAACACCAATTAGTAGAATGGTATTATGAATCAAAATCATTTAAGAGTAAAAGATAGAACTGTCGCCTAATTGAACACAGTCAGCACATTTTCAATTTTTATATGATAAGAACTTTGCGTAGATAGGCTCTGTGGTAAAGCAGCTTCTAAGTAATATACAAATATATATATATATAATTGAACCCCATTCTATTAATTTGAATAATCATTTCTCTTCGTTTGTCGTATTGACGTAGCGTTACAGAACATAGTATTAAATGAAAATAATTATGCATTATCTATGCACAATGAGCACGCGAAACTGCAAGTTATTGTAAGCTTCTGGCACCAGGCGCGCAATTGGTATTGGAACTTGGTATTATGGAGGTTATTTTTTCCAAGTACGTACAGGTAAGCTTTATCTCTATGGTGCTTTACCGAGGTTCTCTATTTTTCATGATATCTCGAGCTCTAAAGGTAATCTGTTGTGTCAGATTAATAGAAATAAATCTCATTTAAATCATCGTAAAAGTTATCTGTATGATCATTTACCTCTTGAGATACTTCAGTAATCTTATGCTGATTAATGTTATTAATAAAGAAATTGAAATCGTTGAAAAAATCATTAATGCTAAAATCCTCGAGTGGCTTGGCAAGGTGTGAGGTAAAATTATAATTTGGCTCTCTTAAAAAGTCTTTGATGTCTCTATCATGAATATAAAGACCTCTTTTATTGTCCATATCTTGATTAATAACAGGATCTACCGTGCCATTAAGAAGATGTAAGTAATCGCAATCCAACTGTTTATTAAGCCTCTCATCATCAACGATATTTGAAAAGGTAGAGTATGCAAATATAAGACTTTCAGCAGCCTCCTTTTCAGGTTGCCCGTAACTATCATGACCACGAGAAATATTGGAATACATCCAATCAAATACTGGATCTTGATCAGGGTCTTCTTCTTCAACTAGAGCAGAAGGTCCTTCTAATAAAAACCTATTGATATATGCTGACCGAATGAATTGCATATGGTGTTCATTATAATCAAACAAATTCATCTGCTCAAGTTGTGTGACTGTTAATTGATTAATGGGATTCAATTCAGTATAGGAAAACTTTACTCGTTCCGGAAAATGGATAAAATGATATTGCCTAATATAAGTGGTTTCAAATCTTTCAATCATTATTTCGTTGTATAGTTTCCGTATTTCAAGTTTACTCAATACTTTTCCGTAATACTTAAAATTATTGACAATCAAATTATCACCAAACTTGAGGTAGTTGTGAATAATAGAGAGTACATTGCACCTTTTCCTGAAAAATGTATGTACCCTTGTGCAATAATTGCTAATATTCACCCAGATATGATTTTCTTGTAAGGTATCAGGTGCATGAATGGTGTAATTCGGTTCTTCAAATACATTTAAGTTTCCTTGGAAATTCGTAAGAAACATTGCATTAACGATAGGAAAGATATTGTTGAGAATACCTGACATTACCAAATAAAGTTTCAAGGTGATAAACTCAATGGGGTCTTTAACGTAGTTGATTATTTGAACTTTGCAAGGGTAATTAATAAGCCAGCTCCTGAGTAGCTTATAAATTAGGTGGTGATCATTGCAAATAGACTCATGATCTCTTGTTTCAAATATTTCGATCAAGTCCTTGGTAAATTTTTTCAAATGATTGAAAAAAAATGTAACAATAGGTGTAAACATGAATTTAAAGTTCGATTCAAAAAGTGAAAGTTGTTCGTTGTATTCATACAATAGAGTAGATTTGTAACTGGGTAAAAAAAATGATATAGATGCAAAATTTAGGAATCCCAATATTATTCTCATATCAGGGGATAATTTATCTTGTTTAATGTATGATTGACCATTTCCGTACTTTGTAACTAATAAAGATTCAAAAATTCCAATTACACCTTTTGAAAAAATCCAAGATTGATTTAAATCTTTATATTCGAGTATGCTTACCTTGTTTAGCAATTCACTAACAAGTACCGATAATTCATCATTAAATTTCAGTTGGGAGATAACAAGCCTCAAGTATCGGATTGCTAAAGTATGGTAATATTCACCGAACCCAAGAAATCTTTCACGTACTGCAATCTTATCTTGTTTGCTGAGGTTGAACTTCTTTATTGACATAGCTCTCATATGGTAAACAGATAGAGCAAGCAATGATGAGATTATCAAGTCTCTCTCCACATATGTTTTGGAATAAATTAAGTGTTCAAAAAGTTTGGTGGTGTTTGGGCTATCTCGGTACTTTCGCCTTGGAGGTCTTTTGAATCTGTTGACCTGAAATGTCACAGTGTACGAATATGCGTAAGGTAGTTTTCCCATATTATACTAATTACAACGATTTAAAACTGAAATTGGTGTGATACATGAATACTTTGACTTCTAATCTGGAATACGAAAAAGAAACAGTAAAAACAGGCGTACAAGCCAATACAAAAAATACCTCCAAGATTGTAGGGAATAATTATGTACTTTTGAAAAGATTTCATATACCGCTTGGAACTTGGTATAATATAAATATTTCTTTGGAGTTTTTTCTTTCCGCTCTTTAGTTTTTTCCGCTCTTTACATTTTTATTTCTGAAAAAACAAAAAAAAACATTTTTTTAGTTATTGGCTACCACCACCTTGAAGAAATCAAACTGCAGGTTAGCTGTACGACACAGACATAAAACTTTCTTGATTTTGAAATCTTTATGGGGTCTATACTATGTCATTGAAATGGACATCCCAGAAATCAGATAAATAAGTACTTTGTTACTTTCTTTTTTAAGATCGTTAGGGGGATTAATGATCAACCCTCATGATTAAAAGATAGCCTTAATAGAAGATTGATACATACAACCATGATCTGGGTCCAAAAAAAATAAAATGTCTCAGTGCCTATAATGAAGCAATCAATCACAGATATGTACATACTAAATTAAAAAAAGATTGCCTACCGATATGCAGCTCCTGCAGTAGAATATTCTCACATTTAATGCACCTCATAACCTTTTAACCGCGTAGAATTACTCAATCTCAAATGAAACAAACCTTGCATGCATAGTGAGAAATTCTTTTAGTCAAGTTACTTTAAGCGAGGCGGATCTTAAAATAGTGGTTTGCACAGAACTTAGGATTCGCAGGGTTTCGGAAGCAGCATTTCAAATTCGGAACTTGATTCAAAGAAAACAATTCGGTTAGGTACCACGTATGCTTATTTCAACATCCTCGTGATCGGATAAACCTATGATATACCCGCCAAATTAATAGTATTCCAAGTAGGTTGAATTTCAGAAATTCCACCTGATAATAATTTTATATATAATGGAGGCGCGATTATTTTGCGCTTTTGCGAACTAAGATTCAGCCTTACCTAAGAATAGTCAATCTATCTTCCTAATAGCTAAAGATAGATCTAAAGGAATGATTAACATTAGACAGAGAGATTACTTTTTTTCCAAATTATTCAACGTATTTTTTTTTTCTTTTCTTTACATAAAATACATTATTCGTCTGATTATAAATATCTCGCTTGTAATGTATGCACGCTGCAAGATTCTTCAAACTGATACTGTACGTAAATTTACTGGTCAGATCGTAAGGACGCATCAACATCTCGTATACAGGTGGGTTGACGCTAGGTTCTATTCCCTAATGTATCAATTCCTGAATTTCGTTGTTGGTGTAACCTACAGTTTCAAATGTTTGAGCGCGTTCAAGCTCTTTGGTATATTAGTGAAGCTGTCTCCTAGATTATCGCTTCATTTAGGGAAATGAATTTTATAGTGACAATTGCCGATATACCCATACTCTATGGTCTACCTCATTCTATCTACCTGACTCCATTAAGTTGACCAAGCGAGTTTAATTTCAACTGTTATTAGGCCTTAGTATCCTGTTTCTTAGATTGAGCCGCAATCCAATTCTATAAAGAGAGGAAAATGCAAAAAATAAAAGTTTTACGGACGATTAGACATGAATTCCGATAAGTAATGCTAAAAAAAAAAAAAAAAAAAAAATAAATGTTTTTGGCCCTGCAAGTGTAGGGCTCAATTAGAGTGAGTGGATGACGATGAACTAGCTTCACTTTGAACATTCTTAGAATGAGACTATGAACATTCAAGGTGTCCGGTAGTTCCCGTTGGAAAACCATATGGCTGGAAATTTTCTTAGTGTACTTGATCTGAGTCATAAAACCCCTTCTTTCGTTTCATTTTTGTTTTCCTTGCTTTTCTAATTAAGCTTTTATTAATGTGGAACTAAGTTACAGGTTGTGGAAAATCATGCATTGATTGGCACATCCCATTTTTCTTTTGGGAAACCTCGCAGCTATACCCAAAACAGAATTTGACAGTAGGGAAAGTGAAAAGATACACACATCAGATGAAAGAGAGGATATAGAATGTAACAAGGCTAGATTATTATTATTAAATTCTCAGGTTGTACGTCTTCGCAGTACCACACCTAACAGGTTATTTTTCTTTGATATTTTTTAAGGTAAGTGAACAGAGTATGCATGATAATACATATTTTGCGCAATTACATCAGTATACGTTATGGTAAATAAAATCCATTTAAGTGGGTCAACCACATTGGATGAACAATACGGACCATCTTACTATACAGCATGGATTAACCAACGTTTAATTAAACAAATGAGTGATTTCCACTAAAGTATTGAACGATTCGTTGATAGTTAGTTTATTAGCTTCAAAAAGACTCGAAGTAAACTTAATAACATTCTCGTAATAAATATCGTGTTTCTCCAGAACTTCGGAGTGATCTTAATGACAGTAATATTTATTTATTCGAGCTTAATTAATCAGTAAAGGCTAATTGTTTCGGGTGTAGGTACGGGGCTCAAATTATCTACTGCATTGTCTCATGCAATTCGGGCCATTTGATATTTTCTAGGGAGCAATATCTAATTTTTCGTTACAAAACCTAACATGAATTTAAAAAAAAAGAAATCAAAATTAAAATAAAACTTTCTGATAAGTAATAAGCTATTATTGCATTTATTTTACATATAATAATTGAATAAAACTCTATTTCTCGTTACATCATTAATCGTTAATATTGATAGATTCATTGATAAGTTGTTTACTCATATCAAAATTTTTACTTCTGTTTTGGATTTTTAAAAATCTTACAGTGTTAAATTCCCATTTAAATTTTTGATGTTTTAAAAATTCCTCTATCAATCTAGATGGATCGAAGTCACTTGAGCTAAATCCAGTTTCGTAATTGAATTCATTGGAATTATCATTCTCATTTCCGTTTGGATTTTCGAAACAATCTTTTGGAAATTGATCAAACTCGGGAAATTTAGGTAAATTGTCTAGGGTGATTTTAAATTCAAATTTATCATTGATTTTGATAGGTAACTCTTTAAACTCCTTCTTGTCTGGTAAAATTTCAATCAATTTATCTTTTTTATTCTGAACTTCAACTAATTTCAAATACTGACCATCCAAAACCGATCTATTGGAAAGATAATGACCATATAGTAAAGTTCTTAGATTGAAAAAACTAACCAATCTCAAAAGATTCTTGGTTAATCTATCAAACTCTTCAAATTGAATGTCATTTAGGCCATCTTTTTCTTTATCCACTTTGAAAGATGAAAAATTAAACTCAATAATAGGGTAAAGAACATGAGTACAATCAATGTTTAAAATCGATCTTATTGGTGTTAAAATTTGATTTAATGCTTTTCCAACTGTAATGAAAAATAAATAAAATACTCGGTCAACCACTTGAACTTGAGAACCAATAGAACTAGCTATACTGGGAAGCATTTTAAAATACCTATTTATCAATTCAAATAATGTTCTCAATGATACAACTTTTATTGTTTCATGTTCTTTATTGATGGTTTCCAATTCAGTTTTGAAATCTTCAAGTAAAAAATTTAAAAAGTTTTCAAATTCAATACAGTCATGCTTCGCCAAAAAATCACGTATTTGTTCACTATCTTTCAAAGATTGATACAAAGTTGTTGAATTAGTCAAAAATTCCTTGAATAATTGGAACTGATCATAAATATTTTTAATGATATTGAAATCCAAATCCGGTACCTGACAGAAATTGACATGATTATGAAGTATGTCAGTAATGTATTTAATCATTGGAGTCATTTGCCCAAATGAAGTACATTCTTTAACAAACTTATTTAATAATGAAGAAGTACCAATATTCAATCTTATAGAAGTATGGACGGAAGAATTTAATAGAAAATAGCTTGAATATGATGAAAGGAAACTAATTCCAATAGTTTCTTCTATATGGCATTTGTCAATGTTCCCTTTAATGCTTTTAATCAAGTTGGCATAGTAAATGTAACTCATTGAGATGAATTTACCGAGAACTCTTTCATCAAAAAAGAAATCCTTATATTTTCCGTTGTCCAGTTTAGCTTGGGTGGGCGTTTTGTGATACTTTAACAGCTGTTTAGTGGAAGTTAGTTTTGGAACGATCGAAGTAACAGTTTTGTAGGTATTATGGAAATTCTTCAAGTATTCACTAGTTAACACGACATTCACTTTTGTTAACAACAATCCAAGGGATTTATCCAAAAGAAACGAGCTAAATATATCATTTTTATAACTCATTTCGAATAAACGAAACCAGAACATTCTTGATATATCACTACTCCATATTGGGAGATAATAATATACTTTACTGAGGTCCATATCCTGAGAAAAGGATTTTGGATAGAGTCTTTTGAACTTTGTGGGTTTATATATGGAGTTCGGAAGTGAAGATTTAAGTTTCTTGGAGTTGTCATACTCGTAAGGGGGGGCATACTCGACATTAGGAATTTCGTATTCTGTAAACAGACCAGAGTTAAAAGGTACATCGTAATCTGGGACGTGGTAATTAGATATTTCAATATTTGTGAAGTTGTTAGGCAATAGTATTGGTGCCGGCGTTTGAATTTGAGTCTGAGTTTGGGCTTGGGTCTGAACTGGTACTTGTGCATGCGTCTGTGTATGAAAATTAATAGGTGGTTCTAAAGCTGGTGTATGGTACGATGTAGGCGCATGATAAGGAGGAGTTTGGTCTTGTGTTGATGAACCTGACTCACGGAACAGGGGAGTTAATGCAATGGGTGCGTGGTTCACGCTTTGAGTCTGATGAGGAAATGTTTGTGGTGATAGAACTTGAGCTTGAGGTAGTACTGTCAGTGGATTAGAGTTCGAAATTGACAGGGGGGATTGAGTCGGAGCCAATGCAACTATACTTGGTTGATAAACGTGAGGTTGATATGCACTACTAATGGGGGTTGGATTATTGTGATATAATTCATAAAATTTGGAATCATATTGATAATTCTGGTATCCCACGAAATCGGTTTCAAAATTCAAAAATTCAGGGTTATTGGTATTGGTGGATATATTTGTTGATGGATACCTTACTTGGGTAGTCAGAGGTGAACCACTAAAAGTTGAAGAGCTCGTAGGGCGCGTTGGCATGGGTATGGAGTCTTCATGTTTCAAAAATAGCTCTTCTTTCTCTTTACTCTGATTCTTTCTTCTGATATGGTCAAGTTTTGCTTGAGGGAAGTCAAGGTAACCACATCTATATTTTTTCTTCAAACAATTTTGACATTGAGGTAATTCTTCTGAGCACTTAATTCTTTTGGCTTTACAGTTTGGACATCCATCTCTGGAGTTCTTATGGGTTCTTCTGCTCCTTCTTTCTCGTGAGCTGATGACGACATCCATCTTTGCCGTTTGAAGCGTTTAAACTCTCTTTATACTATTTTTATAGGTTACAAATAATATATACTATGATTACTCAAAGTGAGTCGCACTTTTCTTAAGGTTTTTTTTTTCGGTCATTGCTGATCATGGAGCCGTTAAGAGGCGAGGTAAGGCTAAGCAATTAACCAGAGAAACTTCTATAACTTTAAAATTGGTATCTAGAATTCAAATTTCATGGGTTTCGGTTGTCGCTTGATCAGAAGAATCTCTTCCCAATTTTTAGATTCTATAATCCACTCCCCATCCACTGATCTGAGTTAGGTCGTGTAGATGACGTAGTGTGGGTCTACCATGAGGACAATTCCACGGCTTATCTAGAATTGATAAATTGTTCAAAATTTTAGTCATGGTAGGAGTATTCAAATGTTGTCCTATCATTATTGATTTTCTACAAGCTTTCATGGCTAAAACAGATCTAATTTTTGGTAATATTTCCTGTTCTGGTAATCCTGATAAAAGATCTAATAAATCATCTTTGCCGAATTGAATGTTTTTATAAATTGGCAAATGTGTGATCTGAAAATTCTCATTGACTCTAAATCCATTTTTTGCAACAATATTGAAGTACTCCTCTAATTTTTGCTTCTCAATTAAATTTAAATTTAAATCAATTGGTTTAATTAATGGTTGGTTTTCAACTTTGAACAGTTTTTTTAAGTCTTCATAATTAAATTTTTCATCTGATGCATGTTGATCAATTATGAATAAATTATCATCAAGTTTGGTTAATAAAAATCCTAAATTAAATTGACCGATCAATCGCATCTCGCTAAACTGTAATTTTGAAACCGTAATTTCTTTCTCCACAAGACTCACATTTGTGTTATCAAAACCCTTAATATTTAAATTTTCTGAATCAATTCTTCTGTCGATCTTTTTTAAATCTCCAACGGAAACTAAGGATTTGACGTTATGTGTTTTGAATACTATGTCATTCATAGGCTTATTAGTTTTAATTTTCTTTTTCCGGGGTTCTAAACCCCTGCTTGCACTATCGAGCATGTGGTCCTGATATTCAGTAACTTTGGGATACTCACCCCTTTGTTCAATACGGGCTTTGGTTGTCCGAAGTTTTTCAATTGATTCTTTAGATTCACTGTATAATTTTTTTGATTTTAGCTTAAGATTTTGGGCCGAATTCTCTTTTTCCCAAAATTCAATAAAATACTGTTTTATTGAATTTAAATCTTGACCTAATTTGATCAAAGTCTTGTCAGGAGTTATATTTACATCATAATCATTTTCTGTAATCAAATTTAACACAAATACTGGATATTGTAAGTTATTGAATTGATTATAGGTTTCATTTATGAGCTTAATTAATTCCTTATGTATTATAGGACGATTATTCAAGAACAAATGCTGTTTATCTTTTAGGGACCTTCCCTTACCAATTGAAATGGTTGAAATGAATCCTGAAATCTTCATATTTGAGTCAATCTCAAATTCAATCGGTATTAATGATTCGATTGATTTCGTTCCGTAAATGATTATGCAGTTATTCAATAATGAATTAGTCTTTTGAGTGGAAAGAAGCACTTTCTTCTTGTCATTGACAATGTTTGTAATTACAAACTTTATTTGAGGATTTATAATAATATAATTGTATAAAAAAGTTAGGGCTTTATTGAATTCCCTTTTAATATTTTTGATAAAATTTCTTTGTCTTACTGGCAATCCTTTAAAAATTTCAGAAATAATCACCTTGACTCCAGAATCTGTTCGTTTGTTAATATGTGAATTACTTGAACTTAACTCTCCCATATGATCATAAATTAATTCAAACAGTTTGGGGAGCATTTTTCTTGTACTGGTAACTACTTTTAGCGAAGCTAGAGCACATATGGAACTAAGGGCTTCACCTCTAAATCCAAGGGTCTTAACAGAATCTAAATCTTCAAAAGATGTTATTTTTGAGGTATGATGTTTGAGGCAAAGACTGTTATAATCATCTGGGTTAATTCCATGGCCATTATCATTAACCTCGATACTTTCTAAACCATGCTCTTTAAAAGTTATTTCGATTAGGTCACTTTTAGCGTCAATGCTATTTTCAACAAGCTCTTTCACTATTGATAAGAGATCAATAATGACTTGACCCGAAGTGATCTTATGAGCATCAGATTGGCTTATCTGGTTTAACATTCTTGCAGTAATTAAAACCGCGTACCGCGATTTATCGACACTTTATCACTGATAATGAAAGTATGGACTTAAATATCACAAACCTATTAGGTCTTATAAAAGAACTATTGGTGGTCTGGACAAATTGCATATTATATGAACATGAAATCTACCCTCGGCATATATTTGAACAGTTTAAGTCCTTCAATTTACTTACTTATCAGTCAAGATCAAAAAGATTGCATGATTACATAGATGATTTTATGAATAATTTTTGCAATCTACTCCTGACTACAAACGAGTTAAATGAACTTTCCCTCTTATTGTACAAAAACGAAAAATTACATTACAAATATGTTGTGAAGTTTGATGAGCTTATCCAATTAGGCCGTCCTGAATCTGAGGAATTGTTTAATGCCCCAATATCAATAGAAGATATGACCTGGGATGAGATTTATAAACAGTTCAATTCTTTCTTATTTTATCACATACAGTATCTCAAAAGTGCTCATAAAGTTCCCGAATTGAATTTCAAATTCATGATAAACTCAAAAATAAATTTTAATCAAAATGATAAATGGGCATTTAATCCAAAGTCTACACGCCTAGATAGCATTATGCCTTTACAAGAAGTTGGAGTTGGTTTTTTAAACTTTAGTTCACACATAGAATATAACTCACTGTGAACATATCTGTATAGTCGTCTATTATTAAGTATATATGCACGTATCAAATTATTTATTAGTCTCTAATTGAAAAATATTCTTCAAATTCTCATACATGAAGTAACTAATGGCAACAGCAGGTGCAACTTTGGCCAAATTTGGTACCAAACCTTTAAACAACCCTGGATATCCCTCATTCCTTATTGTGGTTTGTAAAACATCAGCAAACCCATCATACCTATAAGGATGTGCATAAGTTCCTTGTGCTTGTAATCTTGTTCTCAATAAATTTACTGGGTATACCATTGTAGCCCCAAATGAACCAGACAAGGCTCCCAAAGTTAAGACCATGTAATTAGGCAATCTGACATCTTCTTCATTTCTTATATCATATTTCTTCATTTGTCTCTTTACCAACCATTTCTTTATAGTGGTGAAAGTACCCAAATCTAAAGCGGCATAAGGGAATATACCAGCAACCCCAACAAAAATACCTCTATAAAATATTCTTACCCCACCTTCTTTGTATAGTTCCTTAGCAGTATTGAATAAAAGACCCTGGGCTCTTGAATCTATATTGGAACATTGAAGTCTAAATTTCAAAGTATCGATAGGATATACAGCAAATTGTGCAACTACACCACCAATACCACCTGCCATATAAGTAGATAACTTAGATAAATCCTTTGTGTCATAAACACCTTCAACTCTTGCCAAAAATCTTTTTGTCAATTCAAAAGATCCAAATTTCATAGCAGATTCTGGGAAAACTTTCATAATATTTAACCCGTTACCAACATAAAATCCTTTAAAGCCACCTTGTTTCCATATGGTTCTCGCTGCTTGAATCAAAGGGGATCTTATGGTCTTGTGTTGTCTGGCGGCTGCTTCTCTTATGGCAGCCGCTTCTTTTACTGCTGCGCTCTTCGCTTCTTCTGTTAACAGAAGCAGTTGGTTAATCTTTGCTTCTATATCCTTCTTGGAATGTAAAACGGTTGATGACAAGTCTGTCCTAGCAATAAGGAAGACCTTAATTCTATCAAAGGGTGCAGTACAAGTCCTTGATACGACACCTGATATTCCACCAGCTAAAAAGTATCCGAATCCATTTAAAAATTGGTTTATTAAAGTCACATCCCCGTCTGAAGAAATATCTAACTCTTCTGCTATGTATTTAAATGCAGTTTTAATCCTGGATCCTCCTAATCTTGGCATTAACAATAAAAAGTTTCTAAACTCATCGTAGGTGATATATCCATCATTCTTTGAATCAATTTGTTTGAAAATTATTTCCATATTCTTATTAGAAGGACTCAAGTGTAGATTTTGTGTTAAATAATTATAGAAGTCCTGTTTATTGAGTTTCCCATCTCTATCTTGATCAATTTTTTTAAACCCTTTGAGAATTTGATCATCTGTAGTAGTCAAGTAAAGTTTAAAATCATTGAAATCAATTTTTTGATCATCATTTGTATCAAAACTTTTGAAGACTCTTTGCATTAATTCATCATTTTCCTTGATAGGATGGTTCATCCTATTCAAAGCTTTCTTGAAGTCCTGTATGGAAATTTCACCATTGTTAGAAATATCCATCTTATTAAATAATTTCTCATAATCATTAGCACTTGGGTTGGAAATTGATGTTAAAATCCTCTTCTGATCAGCTTGATCCTGATCTGAGTCCAACAATATTACTTCAGTGGATCCCATTATGATGCTCCTTTTTTTTTTCTTCCTTCTATTTCTTCAATATAATATGCGTGTAAAAAAACTCACCCCACTAGCTTCTTGTTCAAGACAAAATAGAATATTGAAAACAAACGAAGAATGTCTTTAAGAAAACTATGAAAAAATTTGAAAGACTTTAATGCTATTTTCTTTATTGAGTCTTCACGCAGTAGTTTTCTCGAGTTTGAGACCAATTTGTTAATACTAAGCGAGTCTATAATCGGAAATATCGTTAAGTTTATTTGCTGATGAGATTTTCCCCCGACACGTATACTCGCAGTTTTTTGGATTTACTGAAGATTTTTCAAGCGATACGTTTAAAATCAAAACTTCAAAATAATGTCGGTACAAATTTTTGGCGATCAAGCCAGTGAAGAAAGAGCTGAAAATGCACGTTTATCTTCGTTTGTGGGTGCTATCGCAGTTGGTGATCTTGTTAAATCAACTTTGGGTCCTAAAGGAATGGATAAATTATTACAAAGTGCATCAGACATGAATAAATCATTGATTACTAACGATGGTGCTACCATTTTGAAGTCTATCCCATTGGACAATCCAGCCGCCAAGGTTTTAGTCAACATTGCTAAAGTTCAAGATGATGAAGTGGGAGATGGGACAACTTCTGTCACAGTTCTATCTGCCGAATTATTAAGAGAAGCTGAGACTTTAATCAACAAGAAAATTCATCCACAAACTATTATTGAAGGTTATAGACTTGCTAGTCAAGCTGCAATCAATGCATTGACCAAGGCTGCTGTTGACAATGGTAAGAATAAAGAATTGTTCAGAAAGGATTTAATCAACATTGCTAAGACTACATTGTCTTCCAAAATTTTATCCCAAGACAAAGAACATTTTGCTAAATTAGCAGTTGATGCCGTTTTAAGATTAAAAGGTAGCACTAACTTAAACAATATTCAAATCATAAAGATACCGGGTGGGAAATTATCTGATTCGTTTCTTGATGAAGGTTTCATATTAGAAAAGAAATTTGGTATAAACCAACCGAAAAAAATTGAAGACGTAAACATTTTGATTGCAAATACATCTATGGACACCGATAAAGTGAAAATTTTCGGTGCTAAATTTAAAGTTGATTCCACATCTAAATTAGCCGATTTAGAAAAAGCTGAAAAACTTAAGATGAAAACCAAGGTTGATAAAATCAAAAAGTATAACACCAATTGTTTTATCAATAGACAATTAATCTATGATTATCCTGAACAATTATTCACAGACTCCAAGATCAATTCCATTGAGCATGCAGATTTTGATGGTGTTGAAAGATTAGCGTTAGTTACTGGGGGTGAAGTTATTTCTACTTTTGATAATCCTGAAACCGCCAAGTTGGGATACTGTAAAGCTATCGAAGAGATCATTATTGGGGAAACTTCAATGTTGAAGTTTTCTGGTGTTCGTGCTGGTGAAGCCTGCACCGTTGTATTGAGGGGAGCTACAGATCAGGGTTTAGAAGAAGCAGAAAGATCTTTACATGACGCTTTGTCTGTATTATCACAAACAACAAGAGAACCAAAAACCTGTTTAGGTGGTGGATGTTCCGAGATGATAATGTCTAAGGCTGTTGATCAAGCTGCCGCTAATGAAACTGGTAAGAAAGCTTTGGCCATTGAATCCTTTGCTAAGGCTTTAAGACAATTACCATCTATACTTGCTGATAACGCTGGTTTTGACTCATCTGATTTAGTTACCAAATTGCGTTCTGCTATTTACAATGGAATGACTACATCTGGGTTAGATTTGAACTCAGGTGTGGTTGCTGACATGAGAGAGTTAGGAATCGTTGAATCTTTTAAATTGAAGAGAGCTGTAGTTTCAAGTGCATCCGAAGCAGCTGAAGTATTATTAAGAGTTGATAATATCTTAAAGGCCAAGCCACGTACTGCTGACAGAAATCATTAATGTAAATATATATCCTAATAAAAGACGTAGATCGCGTACCACTACTTAAATATTCTCAATTCCAAAAAGAGGATAGCGTAATTATAGTTGACCGTTTTACCGTGTAATTCTTAAGTTCTGCAACGAAAAGGAAGATATATACTTGTGGGTAATTACAGAGAGCTTGACACAGAGATGTTACCCGTACTCGGTAATCAATATTAAGGGGCAATGCTTCCATAACCATAATGACGATATTTTCGATCTAACGCAGGAACATCCCACAAATGAAATTCTACGCCGCATTGAATTCACGGTAAAGGAATCTGAAACTTTCAAATCCCATTTTGAATTTATGCTGTCTCTTTCGAGCACACTGGATTCAGTAAAGTGGAGACATTGAATATTGCTGTGGGAACTTAATGCAACATAAAATTGGCTTGATAAATTGGAGTGTATTAACAAGACACGCACATTTACGCCTCAGTCATAGGCGAGCAAAGTTGACCCCGTTCCTGAAATACCTTTTAGATCTCATTTCGCGAATACTCTAACCCTCAATTAATGGTCTCTCTCTCTCTTCAAAAACCATTTTTGAAAGCTCTGTTTTTTTTGGGAAACTTGGGGTTCAATTCAATTGATGGAACATCATATTAAAGAGTACCAAACATTGGCAGAAAAGAATTAATTGAAAACTTAAAAATAAATGACATGTAGTAAGCTAGTTCAGACACTAACTTTGTGGAGGTCCCCTCAAATTTCACATTATTGGACGACCACGATGACATAATAGAAATGTAAATCAAAATAAAGCTTGAACGTGCTGTGGCTTACAGCTCAAGTATAAATATAGAAGGAAATGTTACTTTTGGAATATTGATTCAATTGATTTGATATTCGACAAAAATGGTTTTTGGTTTTGGAAGTGACAATAAAGACAGCAATAGATCTGAAAGATCTAACTACGATGATGACAATAATGACAGATCCAACTACGGTTCTAGTTCTTACAGTTCTTCTAACAGAGATGACCATAAGAAATCTGACAAGAACTCTTCTTCAAGCTACGGTTCTGGTAACTCTGACTCTTATGGATCTGGAAGAGACAACTCATACGGCTCCGGTTCCTATGGTTCTTCTGGAAGAGATGATACTGATTCTTACGGTTCTTCTAACAGAGGTAGTTCCAATTCTTACGGTTCTTCAGAAAGGGATAACTCTGATTCTTATGGTTCGTCTAAAAGGGATAACTCTGATTCTTATGGTTCGTCTAAAAAGGATAACTCTGACTCCTACGGCTCTTCCTCGTATGGGTCTTCTGGTAGAGACAAGAATGATTCCTACGGGTCGTCGGGTAGAGATAATAATGATTCTTACGGTTCTTCTGGCAGGAAGAACGAAGACTCATATGGTTCTTCAAACTCCTATGGTTCTTCAAACAGAGACAATAAGGATTCATATGGCTCCTCTGGAAACTACGGTTCCTCCGGAAGAGGCAACTCCGATTCCTATGGTTCTTCAAACTCCTATGGCGACGACAAAAGATACTAAATTATCTAAATAGTTAATGTATATTTTAGGATCACTGATTACTGTTTTGCAGCCGTAAGAGCTGTGATCGTGGTGAAGGTGTTCTGGTTTGGGTCAATTGCTCACAACAGAGGATAAGCTTTACTATCAAATTCACCCGATGTGAAAAATATATAATATCACAATAGAGCAAAATCACACTCTACGTGTACCCGATTACATAGTGCGTTACTAATAGCAGAAAAAATCAAAACAACCAGGTCAGCTCTCCGGCAATGGCTACAATACCAAGTTCCTCAGGTCCTGCTTGATATTCAAAAATGACGTATTATTGCATGCGTTCGCAAGCTTACCCCTTGAAATTTTATGGGGATCTATGGTGAATGGTCTGGCATACTGCGGAGAGTAATGGAATTCTCTATGGCACATAACCCCTGTTTTTTTTAAAAATAACCCTTTTTCGAGCTGAAATCATTGGAAACACCAAGAAATATCAGCAACTGCTTGAATCTCATGACTTGTGATGTAACACAACGTATTGGTTTGCACAAACACCGCCCCCAGCCCAATGTTCAAATGCTAGGCGTATTATGTGGTATTTGAATATAAATAGACCAATTATTTTCAAAGGTGTATATTTTTTCCTTAATATCTAATTGTAAATTGAAATAAATTCTTTGAACAATGGTTTTAGGTTTTGGTAGTAAGCACAGAAACAGATCGGACTCCAGCTCTTCTTCCTCATCCGATGAGGAAAGAAGAGATAATGATCATCAAAGTGGATCTAAAAAACATGGATCTTCTAATCATTCTGGATCCTCAAAATTTGGTTCATCTGATCGGGGTGGACGTTACAATGAATCTTCTTCCGGAAGAGGTAACGATTCTTATGGGCATGGTTCTTCGGGTTCTAATGCTTACGGTTCCTCGGGAAATTCGTACGGCACAAGCAGTAACTCATATGACTCAAATAGAGGTGGTGATTCTTATGGTTCTTCTCATAAAGGAGGTAATCTGTACGGTTCTTCATCTCGTAGAGACGATAACTCCTACGGTAGAGGTAATGAATCATACGGTTCTTCTGGAAGAGGTGACGACCTTTATGGTTCCAGAGGCTCATCTGGTTATGGGTCCTCTGGTAGAAATAACGACCGTTATTAGTTTTGTACGTATTATGCTATCTTAAGTATATGACTATACAATTGTTATTGCGTAACTACTCTTTTTTTGATTTATATTGTAGCTTCAGATTTGTAAATATATCATATTATTGTTGTAGCGGGGCGTACAACACTTGTGTGACATACTTACGTTTATACCGCACCACTGATGCTACAGATAACGTATTATGTTTGATGCTGGTGGTGGCAAGATGGTTTAACACAACGTGATTTGGAATTGGTAAAGCACCTGAATTATTATCCCTATCCATAGAATTGAAATTATTCAAGATTACGTTCTCCAAATGGGGTGGGAGTTGAGGAGGATGTAACCATGCTTGTTGTCCATTTTGACTCTTGGATTGTTTTTCGATAGCTATGTAATATTGTTCCATTACTTTTGGGTCAACGAAAATTGGAGGGATATCGGTGATAAATTGGTAATTTTTATTTAGTCCTGGATCGCCATCTTCTTCATGATAACGCGAATAGCCATTACCCATATCATCATCGTCATTAGTTAATCCCCACATAGAATCACTTCTAGTAGTACGAGAAATTGAACTTTTACGCAGTACTGACGAAGGTTGTTGTTGATTCATATTTCCTGAAGTTTCTTCATCGATTGATTGATTTTCTAATTCAAGTTTCTCGTCGTCGGTTTCTTGTTGTTCAAGGTAAGCACGAACGTTTTCTGGTGTAACTTCCACGTAATTCACGAAATTACCCATTTGATCAGTGGCCGTAGGTAAGTAATCACTGAACCTTAATTCATTATCAATAACAAACCTAAAACGATGTGTTCCTACAGGTAAACCTAAAGTTATCAAGAAATTACCATCTGGCTGGCGAGCCAATCCAATCATTTTTCTCCAACCAGTGAAAGAACCTGTAACATAGACTTTTTCACCTCCTTGAGTCCATTTTATTTCAATTGGAACAGTAACACTCAAATCCGGCTCAGTATTTGTAGGAATTTGATTTTGTGTTTGTCCACCTGTACCAGTTGCAGAACCTGGTGGATGTCCTTGTTGGTCATGACTTTCAGCTCCTTGTTGATTATTATTATACTTAACGGTAGTTTGTTGTGGTTGAGATAAGGAATCTTTCAAGTTAGACTGGCTGTGATCGACATTCATTTTATCTGAATTTAAATTGGATTCTTCAAGCCTCCTATGATCTTCGTCAGTTAAAATTAAAGTAGATTTTCTCCTAACCGGAGTGAAGTCACTAGGTGGATTCTGATCCTGTGACACTTCATTAAGTGCATTAGAGACATCCACCATGGAAATATCCTTAGGTTCAGACCCATCAGGGATGTCCGTTGGACCAGAGGATGGAAAAGACATCTGTTCAATATTAGCCAGTTATGTAGTTTTTTAGATATGTACAATTCACAAAAATGAAATTACCAATACCAATAAGCGATAGGTGAGATCTTTGGTTCAACTTGGTTAATAAAAGCGCCAAACCTTAACGGTTTTTGTTTTGCGAATAGATTTAAAAACTGACTCTCAAGCTGTTTATGAGTTTTTCTCAAGGAAAAGGCGGTTCTGAGGGTTCGCGCCCAGGATCTTAAGAAATCGGGATTCAAACCTAAAATGGATAAGCGACCAAATGTAATATAAAATTAGTCTCTCTTTGTTAGTCAATGCTCCGATATCAGCGTTATTTTGTATCAAAATTTTCAGGCATATTTCAACTATTTATTACAATGGTGAGTTTATTTTATTTTCACTAGTATCTTTTCATAATTCTTAGCCTAAATGAACCATGTTGAGAATATTATTTAACTACCCCTTATGAGTCGGAGACAAATACAACGGGGTTATAAAAGCCGATTCTTGGTGTAATATTCACCCATACATGTACATCGTTGCTTGCGTTCTTTAAAATTCATGAAGCAGCAGCAAGAAGGTAGATTCACCTCTTGATAATCTGAAGCCTTCGGTTGCAAAACAAAGTTGGCGTAGTTCATATGTGGTCTTTATGCCCATATGTGTGGCTATACCTTTGATAAGACTTAAGAATCTAGAAAAATAGCCGTTCCTATCAGCGTTGCAGTTATGGCCAATACCTCTTCCTATTCCGGAATACCTCCAGGTTTCTTTTTCAGTTAAGTGAGGGCCCTAGTTTTAGGTTCATTGAACAATCCAAATTGAGTAATTTTTTTCTCAGACTTAAAACACATTTTGCATCCAAAAAGGGAACCATAGATAGATAGAAATTTCATAGAATATTATTGCTATATAAACCCACTATTTCAGAAATTATTTTAATCAGAACTTTTTGTATCCAAAATGTCTTCTTTTCCCCCAGCTTTCAACCCAAAGGAAATCTTATTGAACTACACTTTACCTATGGGTGACCAGGTAGTATCAATTTCATTTGGACAAATTGATACCCAATTGAATTTTATCACTAAATATAGTGTTATCCACGCTTGTGCGATTACAGTTTGTCTTTCCTTTTTCATACTTTTAATTTTATTCATCAAGAACAAACGAACAATTATCTTCGTGTTAAACCAAGTTATTTTATTAGCGGCAATCGCTAGATCTGCTTTATTCATTGGATTCTTGTTGAGTCCTTTGAGTACAGTTACCTCATCTTTCACTGGTATTATATCAGACTCTGATAAACAATACTATAAAGTGAGTGTGGCTGCAAATGCTGCATTAATTATTTTGGTGGTCTTGGTTCAGACTTCTTTCACATATCAAACATATATTATCTTCAGAAGTCCTGAAGTCAGAAAGTTCGGTCTTGGATTATCTATACTCTCTTGTGTATTCATGGCTATTACGTTTGGATTTTATGTGAATAGTGCTGTGTCAAGTACTAAACAATATCAAAGCGTATTCTACAACAAAGAGCCATATATCATGGATAGCTGGGTTAATGGTTTACCACCAATTCTTTTTTCTGCTTCTGTTATTGCCATGAGTATTATATTGGTTGTAAAACTAGTGGCTGCTATTCGTACAAGAAGATTTTTAGGTCTTAAACAATTCCTGAGTTATCACATTTTGCTTATCATGTTTACGCAAACCTTATTCATTCCAACTATTTTGACTATTCTTGCCTATGCATTTTCTGGCTACAATGATATTCTTGTGCATATAAGTACAACTATAACAGTTATCTTATTACCCTTTACTTCTATTTGGTCTTCAATTGCCAACAATTCCAGAAACATTTCCTCTGCAACTTCGTTGTACCTTTCTTCTAATGGTAGCTCCACCCCTGTATCTCCAATGGGCTTCACTGATGATGAGACATTGGGCGAGAATAGCTATGCTTTCTTTCCAAATAAACTATCGAAAATGGATTCTACTGAATCACACTCCACTCAAACGACTGAAAAAGCTGCTGAAAACTTTGATACTTCAAGTCAGACATCTATTCCAAATGATATCTTGGACATCCTCAATGAAAATGAGAACAGATTTCATGGTGATCGCCTAAGTTTGGGACTTACCAAAAATAAGAGTAATATACCTGAAGTAATTGTAAAGCAACAATATTAATAAGGGCTGTATAGTAATTTTTAAGAGAATAAACGTGATTATTTGTTAGTGGCTAATCAACTAAATTGATAACGTTTGTACTTTCATATGAGTATAATATCAATATAATATCCATGCACTGACAGTGTTAATAAAGCCGGTCTTCTTCCTGCGGTCGTGTGAAAGCATATTAATCCCAATTTTTGCAGCCATTAGTATCTCTTAATTATGAGGTCTTAAGTGCCTCTTTTAATGGTAATATAGCAATATCAATCTTCGTCTGATAATCAAGCATATTTTGTAAAACTCCTGAATATTACAGGTTCAAAAAAGGCAGGGTTGAAATATCTCAAGCCGTCTATGCTAGACGGCCGTGTCCAAAAGAAGAGTTAGATTTGCCCCTGTGGCCTAATTGGTTAAGGTGCCATTTTCCGGAGATGGTGATTGCGGGTTCGAGTCCCGCCGGGGGCTGTTTTTTTTTTGTATTTTCTAACCCAAGCCCTTTCTTTGCTCATATCCACCTCTGTTTCATCATGTAACTAGCTTTGCTAGAGTGGTTTTTTTTAGCTATTTAAAGAACAGTTAAAAATGATCTTCAATCATAATAGGGCTAGCGCCCTGTGACTGTAACTAGCGCGCACGATAATTTTGTGTAATTCGTGGTTTTTCAGTTTGTGAGGGAAAAAAATTCTCATCAGGTTAAAGGAATTTTTCAATTGATTTTTTAATTTCAATAAACCACATATAGACGAAAATGGCCAAGATCAGTCAAGGTATGATATACATCCCATTTGTTAGAATGAATAGGCAAAGTGCATATTAAGTGGACCCTAAGTGTTGTATAATTGAACAAATCGAATTCCTTCCTTCAAAGTGAAAATTTTAATGGTATCCATCTTCTGATAATGTCCATGTTATAAATTCGAATAATCCATTAAAATAATTTATTTTCCAATTTAGGATCAATCTACCCACTTTATGTATTGATACTCATCTTAAATATCCTTGCTTCATCATTAACCCTAACGATTCTTTTACTAACTGATTTTAGACGTTTCATCTTCCCGTTCTAAAGCTAGAAAGGCTCACTTCACTTCTTCTTCTATTGAAAGAAGAAAATTGTTGTCCGCTCCATTGTCTAAGGAATTAAGAGAACAATACAACATCAAATCCTTACCAATCAGAAAGGAAGACGAAGTTTTAGTCGTCAGAGGTTCTAAGAAGGGTTCTGAAGGTAAGATCTCTTCCGTTTACAGATTGAAGTTCGCTATCCAAGTCGACAAAGTTCAAAAGGAAAAGTCTAACGGTGCCTCTGTTCCAATCAACTTGCACCCATCTAAGGTTGTCATCACTAAATTGCACTTGGACAAAGACAGAAAGGCTTTAATTGAAAGAAAGGGTGGTAAGTTAGAATAAATTATTTCATATTAACACGAAACGTTTATACATAAATAAAAGTATTTTAAGTATTTAATATGAATGTAATATAATGCTGTATAAGATAGATTGCCATTTTTAACCATTGTGAGTTACTTTTTATTCTCATATTCTATTTTGTATTTCGCGGCACGAAAAAAAAAACTGGGGGAGGATTATTATAATACAAACATGTCTTCATCAAAGGATAGAGAAGTTATCGACGATGACTGTGAAATCACCAATGGATTCGGTTCCGAGCCAATAAATAATAATTCCTCTTTGAAGCGGCAAATGTCTTCAGGGAGAAGAACTAAAAAAAGATGGTCATTCCACGATAGTAGTAAACCAAATTTGGTTGAGAGGCCTCAAGAAGCATCTAATTTGGGTAAACGAAGATTAAGTGATATTACGGGAGTTGATGCAGTTCACAAAGAAATTGATGCCAATCATATTTCCCCTGCTCAGCTATACTCTACTGAATCAGGAAGATTATTTCATGCTGGTAAAATATGTATCGTACTAGCTGGTTTGCCAGGTAGAGGTAAAACCCATTTATCAGTTTCTTTGACTCGTTATTTAAGATGGTTAGGAGTTAAGACCCATTCTTTTCATTTGGGTGACTATCGTAGACGGAACTTTGATGATTTGAATAGAAGCTTATTTATTGACGATACCGATTTGAGATTGAAAATCATTGATGAATGTACCAATGATATGTTAAACTTTTTTGAGAATGATAAGGGTCAAGTAGCTATTTATGATGCAGTCAATCCCTTCCCAAAGAATAGAGTTGAATTGCACGATAAGTTCAAAGAACTTAATATCCAAACACTTTTTATTGAAAGTTCGGTTACCGATGACTCGATCATTATGAAAAATATGGAGTCAGCTGCCAAATCGTCGCCAGATTATGTAAACTGGGATTATGATAAAGCATATAAAGATTATAGTGATAGAATTAAAGCCTTGACTCCATATTATAAAGAAATGGGTAAAGAAGATGATGAGAATGGTTTATCATATATCAAGTTCATCAATTTTGGAGAACGTATTGAGTTACATAATTCTAATTACGGATACTTGATAAATAAAGTTGTATTCTTCTTGATGAATTCGAGGATTAAAACAGGATCAGTGTTTTTCGCTAGGTGTTACAACAACTCCATTAATTATAGTGATGATCCGCCATTGGATGAAGAGGGAAAGATTTATGCTAAGAATATGTGTTGCACTTTGATAGATTATTTGCAACAGCAAGGCAAAGAATATGTCCAAAATGTTAGTTTTGATGATGGATCTGAAGAGGGTCCTGGGACGAATACACCAACCTCACCAAAACAGAAGAGACTGTTTTCGGTTAGTGAAAAACATTTGCCGGCAGGCGCAGATGGGGTGGATGATAATTCCATGGTAGTTTGGACATCTGTTCGCAAGAGAACGATGGAAACTACTAGCTATTTACGTGCAGCTGATATCAATGTCAGGCATAGAATTCAATTATCCCAGAAGAACCCTGGAATTGTAGGCTCAATGACTGAGGAAGAAATTCAAGAAGCTTTTCCTACCGAATACGAACAATTCTTGAGAGATCCTTATCATCATCGCTATTCTCGTGCTGAGCTGTATCATGATTTGGCTATCAAGATAGAACCATTAATTCTCGAGATGGAAAGGATGAGTGGTGATGTTTTGATTATCGCTGACGAAAGCGTATTGAGAGTCTTCTATGGTTACTTAATGGCATCTTCGTGTTTTGACATACCTTATTTACCATTCACGCAAGACGAAATAATTGAAATCAAGTTCAATGCATACGCAAATATCTCTAAAAAGATTCCAATTCAACATTATTCATAATCAATTTATTCAAGTTATATAGCATCAATTCAATAAAAGGTTGATTCGCATCTCTCACTTTTTATTATCTTCCCATGGCAGATTTGATTCCAATTGCAAAATACACAGCGCCTGATTATCCTAATGTAAAGGAGATCACGGTGGGACATGGACCACATACTACTAATGGTAGAACAACTCAAATTTCGGATATAGTTATAAAGGCAGGTGGTGAAGACAGAGATAAACCCACTCAAGCGAGTGGGTCCCCATTAGGCCAATTGAGAGCCAAAATTACAAGTTTACAAGATAATATCAATGAATTTTTAACTGAAAGGATGACTTTAGTCAAGGATCAAGTAAATAATAGAGATGATATTGAAAGAAGAATTTTGGATGACGGTATTGATGAGGATGACAGTGATTAACGAAAGAACAAAAATTACAATGTTATTAATATACAAAATAGGGCAAACCTAGTAGTAGCTTATTGATAATTCTATAATATCAGTAAATATGGAGGTTGAGTTGACTCATGACTTTCCTTGGACTAACTTTGTCATGTTATCAATGGTATTCTTTAATGTCGTCTCCAAATACCTTTGTTTGGTTTGTAAGCTTTTCTTATTGTCCAAGAATTCTTCTTCATCTTTAGATACCTCTTTCAAGTATGTGCTCACGTCAGTAGCGACAAATGCTTTACCAATACCTTTCCAGACTCTTTCACCATTTGCTGTGTCGCACGTCTCTTTCAATGATTTATTAGTTTGTTTAATCAAGCCCAAATTTGTATCAACTCGGCTTAACTGTAAGTCACACATGGATAGTTCAGCTCTAGATTTATTAAGCTGATTATCCATTTCGAGTAAAAGCTTCTGTAAAGCTTCTTGATTCATTGACATATTGAATTCTTGTGTTCGCTGAATAAAATTATTTAACGCTCGATCTAGGAAAATTTTACTGACATATGTTAAGAATAGGCTTCAAAAGCACTGTAGCTTCCAGGATATTTGTCCGTAGTATTTCGGCTTTTCCTCCTTTAAAGGCCACTGAAGGAACCGTTAACCGATTTAATCCTTCCGCTCAACCTTTAGGTGTTGACAAAACAGTAGAAAACAATATAAAGTCTGATACTAACAGGTTATCTAAAACGCTAACAAAATTTTGGGAAAATGTTGACGTTTCTCTCAACGCAGAAACTAAAAATTATGAAGTCCAATTGGACGGAAAGACCTTAAAGACACCATTGGGTTTTCCATTAGCTTTGCCGAAAGAAAAGAAGTATTTTGCTCATTTGATTCAGCATGAATGGAGTTCTCTTCCAAATTTGAAGATACAAGTCAACTCCTTGCCATTAACATCTATCGCTGCCAGATCAATCGATTTAATCCAAGCTGATAGACATTACAAAGACGATACTGATTTGGTAGCAAAAGTAGGTAAATTGGACGATATCAAAATCAATTTATTGAGATACTTTGATACGGATACCTGTCTTATTCTCACTACAGTAGATGAATACGAAGGAGCTTTAAGAGAGAAGCAAAATGAATTGTACTTACCTATGATCAAAGAGTATGAAAGTTTTTTTACTAAATGGGCTTTGAAGAGAGGTAACCTTTTACCATCGCAAAATCATCAAGTTAAAATAGAATATTTGGACTGTGAAGTTGACGGATTGAGAGGAAATAGGCAAGGTCTTACAACCCAAAGTATTGTATTGGACTGGTTGAACCACTTATCTGTTTATGAACTTGTTGCCTTGGAAAAAACCGTGTTGACCTCTAAATCATTTCTCTGTGGGGTTACTTTGTTAAGATCAAGTGTCACAGACCTCGAAAGACAACAAACCTTATACCAAATTAACAAGGATGGAGAAAAAGAGTATTACTTCAAGACCATCGATGAGATCATAGAATTAGGTAATCTTGAGACAATCTTCCAAACAAAGCAATGGGGTGAAGTAGAAGACACGCATGATGTAGATAAAGTCGACTGGTTGAGAAGTTTGACCAGTGCTGCTTTGTTATCGCATTAAGTTATAGGTATTCTTACTAATTGGACCTTTAAATAAAACTCTCACTTATAATATAAGTTTTAACTTTTTATAGATAGATAAACTCGACTTCGCATTCCTGTCTTGCGCAAAAGCTTATAAGCAGTATACCAGCAATAGTTTTAAGTTAAACATCTTGACTTAATAAACTAAATAATAACAGGGAGCCGTTAATCCAAGCGATATATTGAGTTGAAACTTGCTCAGTGATATTGACTATTGAATTCCGTTAGCCCGTTGAAACTCTTAAATCCATCGAGACCCTATTGCTTCGACGCGTTCTGAAATAAGGGTTCATTTGATACAGGTTATATCGGGATGACTAGTGCAGTTGTCATGACTGCCAATGGAAATAATCACAAAGATCTGGGTGTTCTGACCGATTCGGTTGATTCAAAAACGAAAAATAAACTACTGCCTGAATGTAATTACGACAACAATACACATGAAGAGAACGGACAGCATGTACCGGTTGAATCAATGCATGAGCGTAACACCAATAAATCAGATACAGAAGTAATCAAAGCTCAACGTAGAGTGAAAGTGTATCTATTAAAAGACGATAACTGGCTTGATCATGGAACAGGGTTTTGTAGTGGAGAAATAGAACCTGAAACAAATAAGCCATTCTTCTTGGTACGAAATGAGTTAAACCAAGAAGATACCATATTGAAGGCATATTTGGAAGGGAGCACGCAATATCAAAGACAACAGGATACTTTAATTGTTTGGACTGACTCCACTGGTAATGACATAGCTTTGTCTTTTCAAGAAACAGAAGGCTGTGCTGATTTATGTGAATTCATAGTTAAAGTCCAACAGGAAGGTATGAGTCCTGATATTTCTTTGTATTATGTTATCTCAAACAATCAGGTTGCAGATGAAACTGGAACTCCGAGTGATATAACAGAATTGATCACAGGTCCCGTGACCTATCCAGGTACTCCTACAATGACGAATTTGGAAGAAATTTTAGAAGTCATAAATCAAGCTTCCACAACAAATTTCACGAAGTCATGTGTTCTGAAATATATCAAAGAATCTTCTTATCTACTGGAGTTGATCAATCTTTTCCATCAATCTGAAAATGAGCACAACTTGATGAATCTCTACTCATTAAGCGAAATAATAAAGTCTTTGATATTATACAGCGAGAGTGCCATAATTCAAGACTTTTTATCTCTGGAGGAAAAAGTTCTAGGTGTAATAGGGATCTTAGAATATGATGCTGAGTTCCCAAATCAAAAGTCTTGTCATCGGAGATTTTTGGAGGAGAAAGCCAATTTTAAAATGGTTATACAACTTCCCATAGACGACGATTCTGGCGAGTTCAATATCTTCAAAAAAGATTTCTACTATACTTTCTTGAAGGATGTCATACTTGCTAGATTCATTGATGATCAATCCCTCAACTTGTTGAATGCCTTGATTCACATCAATCAGATAGCTCTACTTGACTTCTTGAGAGACTCGGAAAAGAGTAATCATTTCCTCGAGAAATTATTCAATTTCTACAAGGATATTGAAGAGCCCATTGATTTAGAACTTCAAAGGAATGGTGTAAAGTTATTGCACCAGTATGTTTTATTGACGAAGAACCTACCGTCAAACCAAAGGACCACTTTTTTTTCTGAGCTTATACAGCACGGATTAATTTCAATGATTCAATTTGCTTTGAGTGACAAAGATTTATCCTTCAAAGCACTAGGTGCTGAGTTGATTGTTAGTATAATAGAGCAAGATGTGTCATTGGTTAATTCTATCAATGACAAGGAAACAATAGATAACTCTGAGCCTCCTATCGAATTCCGGGAAAACCTCGAATTGAATGAATCAACCACAACAACAGAAAAAGATCTTGGATTAAAGTTGTCGGATGATATGACATTGATTACATTATTGATACAGTTATTATTAGAAGAGACCGATTTTGGGTTGAAAGCTCAGGCTTTCGAGGCTTTGAAAGTGCTTTTAGATCATAATATAGGAAAGATTGATGAGAACGGGGCGATTCCTGATTACGCTTCTTTTAGCAATAGTGGGAATGATATCAGCACTGAAGACTACTTCAAGGCTTTTTACAACGAAGTTGCTCCAAGGTTGTACGATGGTTTGATTCAATTAGCCAATGAAGATGGACTCTCAGATGACTTGATTCAAAAGATCAAAGCTGATCAACTCTTATATCAACAATTATGTGAATTATTCTCCTTTTGTGTTACGGCCCACGATAGGCCTTTACATGTTGCTTTTTTCATTTCAAACAATATTTTACTTGGTGTCAGTAAACTTTTGCGATTAAACTGCCGAATTTCTTTGAAATTGAGTGCAGTCACTTGCTTGAGTAACGCCCTTTCCTTGAATGACAAGACCTATACAAAGTATTTCCTTCAAAACGGTATTATTGATTCTTTCTTTGAATTCTTTAAAACAGTTTCCAAAGTCAATAACTTAGCTAATTCTACTTGCTTGTCTTTGCTCGATGTATTGGTGGATATTGATTTAACAACTGTGGGGAAGGCATTAATTGCACATATATACGATAACTATAAACAGTTTTGTCTAGAAGACATCGATTATGTTAAAACGGGTGCTGTCATTATACGGTTACACGAACAGGTTAATTCTGATACGAAATCTACAGAGAATGGATCTAGTAACAGTCATAATGTCAATGAAGACTTAAATACTGATGGAGACATAGTGGATGATGATTTTGGTTTTGAAGATCTTGATGAAGATGAAGCTGATAATATCGTTCGTGACAATAACAAACCAAAACAGAGAAAGGGAGACCAAGGTGACTTCTCTCCGAGTAAAATGGGCCATCGGAATCTCTTCGCAGCTATTCAAGAGGAATATGAAGCTACAAAAGAGAAGAGACCACGTTCTTTTGAGACAGATAATGATATACAAATTAAAAAGAAAACCCTTCAAAACCGTCCTAACAAGGATTAATTAAATTTAATGAGCCTGATGATTGATTGAAAACTGAATATTTGTGATTTGATATATAAACAACTCCAAGCATAACATCCCTTGGCATTACCACTTAAAGGGTTGATACCTAACAAGATTGATAATGTCTTTTTTTGTAATTCTATGTATGTGTACTACGTGTATATTTAAATCTTAAACAACATATCCTGACAGATTCCGAGGTCTTCGCTTTAATGCGGGATGTTTAAAATGCGGAGATTGTCACAAGCATTCACAGAACAATTCTTTTAATTTTACAGTATTAGAAAGAGCAGTCATCATGGTTATTGATAGAGAATTCATTGAGAATGGACCTTGGAAGGCCAACATCTTCAAAGGAAAAGTTGTCTTTGTCACAGGAGGTGCTGGTACAATTTGTAGAGGTCAAACCGAGGCCTTAGTTTTACTTGGAGCTAATGCTGCAATTGTGGGGAGAAATGTTGAGAAGACTGAGAAAGCAGCTAAAGAGATCGAGACATTACAACCTGGTGCTCGAGTGATAGCATGCGGTGGGACTGATGTTAGAGATGTGAAGTCATTGGCAAAAGCAGTGGAGAAAACTGTTAGAGAGTTAGGAAGGATTGACTATGTTATTGCAGGTGCAGCCGGAAATTTTTTAAGCGACTTTAACCATTTATCGTCCAATGCTTTCAAGTCTGTTGTATCAATTGACTTACTCGGTTCTTTCAACACAGCTAAGGCTTGCTTTGAACAACTTAGAAAAAATAAGGGTTCAATCCTTTTTGTCAGTGCAACATTACATTATTATGGTATCCCGTTTCAAATTCATGTCGGAGCAGCAAAAGCTGGTGTAGATGCTTTGTCCAATGCATTGGCTGTAGAATTAGGACCTTTGGGAATCACATCCAACTGCATAGCTCCTGGTCCCATCGCCGCAACTGAAGGTTTCCGAAGACTCCTGAAAGGAGAGGATCCTAGTAAGAAGGTTCCATTGCAGAGGTACGGTAGAATTGAAGATGTTGCACAATCCACGATTTATTTGTTCTCTTCAGCCGCTAGTTATGTAACCGGTACAGTCCAAATCGTGGACGGTGGTGCATGGCATTTAGGATCATTACCCCGTAAGAATGGGTACCCAGTCTCCATTATTCAAGCAAACAATGATCCTAAAGGTAAGATTTGACCGTCTTGCCTTTGTATGGTTTATTTTAAGTTTAATATACATGATTGTAAGCTTTTGGTATTTTTTGAAATCCCCCATGTTCTACCAGAATTATTTGTGAATTTTACGAATTTCTTTTTAAAGGAGTTAATGGAAGTTTACAAGTTTATTATGATTAGGCTAAAAAACCTATAAAAATGTTGAACAAACTCTGAAAATGCATATAGTTCTTAAAAAGAAGTTAATATTATTTTAAAGCTTTATCTTTGAAACTGGTCTATCACACCAACTGAAACAGGAAGTAAAGTGATCCATAATTTTCAACGCGATTCAAAATTGTTTCAAGCCCAGTAATAATATTTTGATCCTGGTTATAGCTCATAATTTACCTTGTAGACGTTAAGAGAAAATGTCCATAGATCCAGAAACTCGTAGAAAATTGCTTGTGTTGCAAAAGGGTGGCAGCAACAAGAAGTGTGTTGACTGTAATGCCCCTAACCCCCAATGGGCGTCGCCTAAGTTTGGTATTTTTATCTGCCTTGAATGTGCCGGTATTCACAGAGGTTTGGGTGTTCATATTTCTTTCGTTAGATCCATCACTATGGACCAGTTCAAACCAGAAGAAGTTTTGAGAATGGAGCACGGTGGTAACGATAATTTAAAGGCTTATTTCGAATCCAACGGTTTAGATTCTTCGTTGCCAGCAAAACAGAAATATGATAATTATGTTGCTGATGATTACAAGGAGAAGTTGACATGTATAGTTGAGGGTAAAGAATTCACTCCTAAAGATCATACTGGTGAAACTTTACCTGATGGGAAGAGTAACTTCAACACTTCGAATCCAAGTTCTGCTAACGCCTCGAATTCAAATATCGGCCAGGGTTCTATTCAATCTCGTCGTAACGGACCAAGATTACCAGATGACCAAAAAGTCAAAAATGAAGCGTACTTTGCCGAATTAGGTAATTTGAATGAAGCCAGACCAGAGCACTTACCTCCTTCTCAAGGTGGTAAATACGGTGGATTCGGTAACACTCCTGCACCAACCGCTGGTTCTAATAAGGGATCGCTTGCAAACTTTACAATTGATAATTTCCAAACCGATCCTTTAGGTACACTTTCCAAGGGATGGGGGCTATTCTCATCCACTGTAGCCAAGTCCGTTAGCGAAGTCCACGAATCAGTGATTCGGCCTGGATTAGACCAAATTCAACAAAGTGATATCAGTAGTGAGACCAAGAGAGCAATGGCACAATTTGGCCAAAAGATGCAAGATACAGGTAAATATGGACAAGAAACCTTCCATAGTTTTACAAGAGAAGTTCAAAATAACGGCTTCAATAAAACTGTAGATGCAAAGTTCGGAAAGTTCTTTGAGGGTTTGAATTTGTCTGATAAACAAAAGGAAGAAGTTGAAACAGCTTTTGGATTCCAAAAGCCAGAAGAACATACTAAATTGCCAAGTGTAGCCGGTGGTAACAAAAAGAAGGACGATGATGATAATTGGGATGATTTTTAGAGTAGTCATGAACTATTTCGGTATACATATCGTAATAAGCCCGATACACTTAAATATACATTAGTAAAATTCTATTATACATATAGTTGAAGCACCTACGACCTGGTAGAAATGAATCATTGAAATATTCTTGAAGGGGTCATGGATCAAATGGTTTGAAAGATAGGAATGCAGCAACGTTTTTTAGATTGGATTATTTTAGCTGAATCTCCTACTATATTTTTCCATCGCTTGTCAAATTTCCAACAAGAGTGTTGGAGTACTTCAAAGATAAATAGAATTCATATTCATCTTTAAAAGATTGATAACAGTGAAAGTAAGAATCCTTGATATAGAAATATTTAACAAAAGGCCAACTCAATACCCAATCTACCAATCCAACGTCTCTTAAAACAGATGAAATAACGAAATATAAACAGCCAAAGAAGGCACCAAACAATGTTCCCACAAGAACTTGTTGAGTGGTGTGGTATAGAAGATAAACTCTTGAAAAGCAAACACCAACACTAGCCAAACATAAAAGAATACAACCGGTATATTTCTGACCTACTGACAAATGATTTATCTTGAGTAATAGTATGCAGATGAAATACCCGGCAAAAAATCCCATGTGTTGAGCATGTGCCGAAGGCATTCCATAGGTTAACGATCCAGTGCCAAACTCTTTGTGAAAGTCTGGTCTTGGTTCTCGTAAGAATTTTTTTGTTATTTTGTTAACAATTTCACTTGCTAGGTGTCCTGCTACGACGATAACAGGTTCAATTTCTCGAGATAAGAGAAACCAAGATGCATAAAATACCATAGTGTATATGGGAAATAATGAAAAATGAACAGCTAGTAATCCAAGTGGATCTTTTGGATCGTATACAATATACGTTAAATCAAATGGTACAGGATTGTACTTTTCGTTAGGAAAGTATGTGGGCATTTTTTTCGAGTGAAGGGACAATTAATAGACTTAAGGTAAAACAACGAGTGGATGACGAGTGCACCAAATCAGTCAGTTAATAATGGGATATTGAATTTAAAAGAGATCAAAGATTGATTACAAAAAATTTGAAGAGTATGGATTTTTGATTCTTTAAATATGAACAAGAAAAGAAGAAAAGACAAAGGATGCGGTTATGTTCCCGACTCGTAAACAAGTGATGGTGAGTTGAAAAATATTTTTAAAGTCAAAATGCAGGAATTCGGTGAAAGCACCAATTGAATATGAGTTTAGGGAACTTAATGCTCTGCTTACGGTTTGAATTGGGTTAAATTATCAGGTAAGCAATTCTACTGATGAAAATATAGGTATTTGTTTTTTCTTGTCTCATTTAACTACTTTCGGAAGCGCGATGGGTTTTCACAACTCGCGTACACTTTCAATTTATCTATTTTGAGAGACTACATCTTTCCCAACTCAGTTAAATTTTACATGGATGCCAATACTCACTCCTAAAACCCTGTAAAATAACCAGGCTTTAAACACCGTACCTTCATTCCCTGCACGCGCTTTAAAGCCGAAAACAAAATCTATTAACTTTCCCATTAAGGATTAATTAGTGATAGATTTCACTTCTAGATTGATTCGGTATTTGCCTTGAAGATCATATATATCCAAGGAAAGATGCATGTGCTCATGGATAGGTTTAAATTGACGACCTTTGGCCAACGGGGATACTAAGCTGCAGAAGAAACAGGATCCCTTTTGGTATATTTTGCAAATTTTTCATGGGGTTCATTATTACTAAGTGGTGCCTGAGAAAAGGTAAGGAAATTTACGTTACGGCACGAATGAAAAGTAGATTAGAGTTATCTTCTAGATTAGTGGGATGCACCATATTTTTTTGTCTCTTCACACAGTCTATTGTTCAAAATTTCATTTTTTTGAAACGCGTCTTCAGTATAATAAGGTGAAATCTGTTGTAGGAAGGAGCGCTTTCAATAAGGGGAGCTAAGCGTATTTGCTGTTTACGGCAGAAGTTCTTCATGATCAAATAGTAACAAAAGGCAGATTATGATTGTTGTTGCTGCGGCGTTCTTGAGGGTTGTCTTCGTACCATTTACTCGTACAAGCGCTGAACAAATTACTATATTATTGTTTAGAATGATTTGTATATTAGATGAAGATGCTAAAAATAAAAACTATGTGTGGAAAATGGAATTTAAAATTCGTAAGAGAGAGTCATGAGAGGACGTGAGAGACACATTTAATAGAGAGATACATATTGAGAGTATTGAGGTATTAGATTTGAAACGCAGCTGCAGCAACGCTTGAAGGGCTTGTTGGTCCCTGTTATTCTTAGCATAAGTCTTATTGAAGCTTTTTCTTTTGTTGATCTCTGGCCCATCTAGCTGTATTCCTGGTAACGTTATTGAAGTTCGCATTACCTCTAGTCCTTTTAATAACATCAGTAACCCATGGCTGTGCGTAAACTTGTCTAAATTCTTCTCTAGGGTACATGGCGGCAAGATCCCCAAGTAAACCAACAATTGAAGCAGATACGGACTCCAAACTAGTCATGTCAATATCAATACTTACCAGGTGTAAGAAGGCAAAGATTTCACCAATGAACGGGAACAAAATTTCTGGATTTTCCAGAGTACCTCCCACAAGACCAGCATAACATTCCAAGACAGCTTCTCTAACATTGAACATGTACTCCAACGTTTCGTCGCTTGTATCATCCGTAGACTCCAAGGTCAACTGTCTACAAAAGCCCATAACAAAGTCAATATAAGGTTGGAAATTCAAACCGATAGATGTTGCAACATGTCCAAAACATGCTAAAATTGATGGCTTCAAGGATCTTTTAACTCCGTTATTGCTGATATTACTACCTAAAATGTTCATCAAGCCGTCCAAATAGGGTAAGATCTCATCGCCCAACGAGTGTGCCAAATCAGCCACAATGCCCACAGCAGTGACAGCAGTTGGTGATTCAGTATTAGCTAGAGCTTTACTCAAAAATTGCAAGAAGCTGCTCATGTACTTGGAGAAGTTCTTCCCTACTGCTGAAGCAACAGCAGAGATTGCAATGAAAATATCTTCTTCTATCAAAGCATTTGGTTCTAATGTCTCTAAAAGTCTCAAAAACATTTCCATAAGATTATCTGAGGCTTGTGAAACATCGTTTTTTAATCTTCTTATAATTGTGGTTAACAAAGACAACATACTAATTTGTAATTCTTCCAACTCAATTCTGTTTTCAGTACTCAAGGGTTGCTGTTGTTGCGCAACAGTGAGCTCAAGTTTAGTAAGAATCTCTGTGGCAATGTTATGTATCACAGGAACAGAATCCTGTGCACTATGTTGGACAAAAACGGATAATGCTTCGAAAGCTGCATCTCTTGAGCTAGAATCATTGTCTTGCTTGTTGGTCAATTGAATGAAGACCGGTATTAAGTGGGGTACGTATTGAGAAATTGGAGTTGATGGTGCTTCATCACCCTCTATACACAATTGTTCCACTAAGTTCATGAAAGTCCAACAACAATTAGTGGAAACCTTTGGATGATCTTGTAAACCTCTGACCAAGACTTGTAATATTAAAGGCAACGTGACCTCGATATCAATAGCACCAATAGCCAATTCAGCGATTCTTCCCAAACACCAAGCAGTAGTTTCCTTGACTTGTAAAACTTCATCACCAATTAGTCTTAAGATAGCAGGTAACCCATCCACAATAGGAGGTTTCAATTGCTCAACTTCAGGACCTTCTAAAATTGAACCGAATGCCATCACTGCTGCTTCTCTTTCCCTCCAGTTTCCTGAACCAATATTGGCACCAACAAATTTCAAAGTGGTTTCAATGATGTAATTACCGGTATTTTGAGCAAACAATTGAACACATGCGCCTGCAGCCATGGAGACAGACCAAGTATCATCTTCTGGGTCTTCATTCTGTCTAGTTAATAAAGTCAATAGGGTAGGATAAACGTCATTAATGGCTATCAAGGCAAAGTTGAAGCTTACCAAAGAGCCATCGTCCACTCCAAATTCGTTTCTCTGCATGGAATAATCTAATTCTTCTTCACATACAGACGACCAAAATTCAATGGCCATACAAGCTACTCTTTCGTCCGGACTCTTCATACCTGAAACGGTTAAATTATAGAGAGCTTTTTCCATATAGACTTGCATGTATCTGTAGTACAATGACATTATTTTTGCTAAGCATCCAAATGCGGCTTCTTGTAATTCGTTATTATCAGCTTGAGTAGCCTCACAAACTACTTGCATGATATAGTTTCTTTCGCCTTCTTTATCAAAGTTGAATTTTATGAATTCTAAAGAGTTCACCAAAGCGTTCAACGCAGTCAACCTTACACTCAGATCCTTTTCTTGGCTTTGGGCACCTTGTACGATGGCAATTAAAATACCGTTTGCTTGAGCCAAAACATTAGGGTCATTTGGATTCAAAGTTTCACAAATATACCCGATGGTCAATAACGAAACTCTCTTGGCATGCGTATCCTCTTCTGGTTTGGTCTTTTCTATTATGAATGAAATCAAGTCTGGCCATTGGTTGAGCGGTAATTCTATATCAGCAATGGCAGCAACCAATTGAGCTGCACTTCTTCCAGCACTCTCATCTTTTGACATCAAGGCTTTTAAGGAGTTCTCTTTAATGTTAGACCTAGAAGATTGATCCAAAGAAAGCCAGCGTGATCTCAATCGAACTCTAGTGGTGACGTCTTTGGCAGTAAATTCATTTTTCAATGCGATACCTGCCAACATTCTTACTTGCGTTTTAGCTTCTTCGTTTGCTAATGCATCAGTCAACAAAGTGATGTAGTCATTGAAGTAGTTTTCGGAGGCTTCACGCAATTGAGCTTCAGCAGTAGATCTGGTACCTGGGTCTTGGCCCATAATGGCGTTTTCTAACACCTGTAAGATATCCATTTTAAAAAGTCTTAATCAATTAAGATGCAGGCAGCTTTATCCAAATTTTATGATTGAGTAGGGATACGAAATTGGTACGGATAATTCGATAAACCAGAATAATTCAATAATAATAAATGATTACTCTCAAACTCAGTCTAAAGGCTCTATGATCAATTATAATTTAATTAATCAAGCGTCAGCTTTTAGGGAAACATGAAGATTTTTTTTTTGAGAATCAAATCAGCGACAGAAATCATATCGTGCACGAACCAAAATAATCACTCGTCTGGTTAGAATACATAAAATAGGTATTGATTTTGTAAAGTTGACTACTTTGGAACTATTTATATTACTTAACTTTTAGAAACCATCGAGTGTAGATCTGTGAGAGTCTCTTCCTTCTTAATGTTTGTATTCATGGTATTTTTGTTATTCGTCTTGTTTATTTCATCTCTCTGTTGATCCAATGTATCATCAGCTTCTGAGATTTCAGCTATCTCAGTTACTTCACCTTCATCATCAGTCCTCTGTGTTGATTGATTGGATTGTTTTTTCTTCTCTAATGCTACTTTTTTGTAAGCCCTCTCTCTAGCCTTTAATTCGGCAGCCTTCTTCTCTAATAACGCAGCTCTATTCGCTAATTCTTTTGCACTAGCCATTTCCATTTCCTCTAACTTTTGCTGTCTTTCCAAGATGATTTCGTGCCTAATAACATAAGGAACAGTCTCACTTATTTGTCTCAATTGATTACGTTGGGGAGCAATCGATAACCTCTTGAAAGCGGCGTTGTTACTGTTTAGACTTCTGTGAGGCTGATCGAGGGAAGTAGTCGAGGTAGATGAAGTGAAAGACGCGTTGTCTTTATCTTTATGGGATTGGGTCTCATTGTCATCAAGTAACATGGATTTGGTTTTCCTGGATGGTGAAGAAGTCAAAGAAGTATCATCATCTCTGGAGACAAGATTATCAAGTTCATGTCCATTGGAAGTAGATGATAATTGGGCCAAGTTAGATAATGATGGAATAGTTGAGTTAAAATTGCCATTATGCTCGGTAGTGTCTTGAAATTCGCTTTCATCATATTCTTCATCAATGTTTGCTCTTCCGGTAACTTTAGTCAATCTTTCAGTTCTGTAACCTTCATACAAGAAGTCGTGGGTCAAATCCTTCAAGTCTTGTAGATGGGTACCCAATAGAACGGATTTCAAAACAGAGAAATCACTGTATTTGGGGTTTTCTATATCGACCAAACCCCATGGATATTGTCTAGCCCTGATTATTTTTGATTCCCCAGTCTGCTTATCTTTCACATCGAATTCCTCTTCAGAGCTTATTACGGCAAAAGGTTGGATCTTGGTCAAGTATTTGCACTCTTGAATCAAATCGTAGTCTTCTTCTTCATCATATTCATCAATGAAGTTGTCAAACTGGAAAATTGGAACATTGAACCTTTCAATGTCAATTTTGATTTGTTTTTTGAAGAATTTCAATTCATCTTCTGTGAATGAGTCTGCTTTGGATATCACAGGAATGATATTGACATACTTAGACAAACGCTTCATACAGCTTATGTCTATTTCTTTCAACCCATGTCCACCGGGGGTAATGAAATATAATAATACATGAACTCTCGTATCAACAAACCTTGGATTTCTTCTGATTCTAGTTTCTTCAGCCAAGACCAAATCAAACTGTTGTTTAAGGTAGCTTTCAATTTGCGTAAAACAAACTTCATTGTTGAGGTTATCTCCATATCCTGGAGTATCAACAACGGTCAATTGTAATTTAGTGTTGGCGCCATCAATAATCTCAACCTTTGTTTCAGTTAACGCAATACCTGGTTCCTCATTAGTAGTGGAAGGGTTGAAATCGTTTCTTGTTAAGACGGAGGTATTAGGTAAAGCAACATTCTTAGCTGAGGTAAAAGTTATGGTTTGTGTATCAACAATGTTGTTAAGTTGGGTTTCAAATCTATGAGCTAAGACTTTCTTGTTCAACAAACTGTTAACAAAAGTTGTTTTACCTGTTCCCAGTTCACCAACAACCATGAAGGTAAACTTTACTCCTTTTCTTGCATCTTTCCTGTAATTGATCATTGGAGAATTTGAAACCATGGATGGTGACTCAAAGCTGTACAGTTCGTCCATTTTTTGAAAGTTAATGTACTATTCTCGGGTTGTTATTTCAGCTTCTACTGCGATCAATTATTATTTGTTGATAGAAATATCGACAGAAAAACTCGTGAGAAAGTGTGCAGGAAGACACGCCCTACCCCTTGTGACAAACAGATATGTGATTCATGTTACTTAATTTAAAACCGTGTGGAAATAGGTGAATTCATCGGAGAAAAGAGAAAAGCAGTAATCAACTTGATAGTTTTAACGTTAATCCATGAAATCCTTGTAGACAATCTGCTGCTAACTTCTAACCATCAAATTAACATATGCAGGATTCCAAGTTTTTAAAGCTCTTAATCAAAAAATACGCTGAATTTACTTCTTAGCAGGCGTTCCATAACATCCCGTAAAATTTGGGTTAACTCTTCAGTTACACGTACTTCAATCTGAAGTGATGTCTTCAAATGAAATCCTTTTTTACGTCAAGAGCTTTCATGCAACAAGTTTTCGCATCTGCTCATTTAAGCGGTATATATAAGATTTGATCCTGTCAGTAGCACTTAAATACTCAACATGTTCAAGACATTGTCAGCCAAAGCGGCTGCTGAGTTAGATCAGGAATTGATGTCTTCTGGTGCCTTTTCAGTTGACCAATTGATGGAATTGGCAGGCCTCGCAGTAGCCCAAGCAATATACACAGAGTATCCTCCTGTTAATTCTAAGGATAAAATTTTGGTGTTGGTGGGTCCCGGTAACAATGGTGGGGATGGACTAGTCGCTGCTCGTCACTTGAAACTCTGGAAAGGCTATGATCCTATTATTTTTTACCCAAAGAAGACAAGCAAAGTCCTCTATTCAAATTTAGTTTCTCAGTTGAAGGATCTTCAAATCAGCGAATTAAAAGATTTGAACGAGGTTAAGCTGTCTTTGAATTCAGGAGAGGTTAAACTTGTTGTTGATTCCCTTTTTGGATTTTCTTTCAAACCTCCTATTAGAGCTCCTTTTGGTGGCTTAATTGAGTTCTTAGGTAATAATCGTGATCAGATTGCCCCTATTGTTTCTATAGATATCCCTTCCGGTTGGGATGTTAACGATGGACCGACAAAGAACAACCCTAACATCAAGCCTTCGATGTTGATAAGTTTGACGGCTCCCAAACCATGTGCTATGTTTGCGGTGGAACAAGGTGTCACTCACTACCTTGGCGGTAGATTTATTAACGAATCAATTGCAGAGAAGTACGGGATCCAGGATCTCATTGGTAAATATAAATCTAATGAGTTGATTGTTAAGTTATGACCATGTTTATGATATATTACGTAGTATTACATTATAATAAATAAAAATTCAAACTCTAAGTATTGAAATTTCCCTTCTGGCGTTCGGTTAACAAGAAAGATGCAATTGAGTTTTTGAGTCGTTCCGCTTCATTAGTGCTGCTCTGTAATACCAGGTGACCTGGTGCTGTATGACTGAGAGCTGAATGTTTTAATGGGGGTTGAGGTATTTTTGGTGGTGTAGGTGGAAGCGATTTTAGCAACGAAATACCAGACGGTGATTTTAGACTTGGTGACTGGCCCATGGGAGATACAGGGGTATGATATGGAATATTGGGCGCACTTACGTTCCTATGAGCAGTTGGCAAAATATTCTTCGTAGATTCGGTAGAAAGAGGTGCTTTGTAAGGGTTTGAGACTATTCTTGTGTTTGGTGAAGGAATAGAATATTTTGAATAATTGTAAGTATTAGGTGAATCAAGACAGTAACCAAATGGCCTTTGTCTCACATAAGTTTTCATTCCAGTCTTTGCTTCTTGAAGGGAATTTGTAGATATGCATGAAAATGCGCTGACGTTCGAAGTTGACATCATACTTACTGGTCTAAGATGATTGATTTGCTTAGGACGAGTAAATTCCAAGTTCATACTTGCTGGACGAGTTGGGGGGTTGGAAGCTATGCTTAAAGGAGCTATTCTGGTCTTTGGACCACTCTTTCTGTTCTTTTTTACCTCCAAAAGTGGCAACGAGGGAAGCTCCTTGGACTTTTCAGGATGCATTGTGTCCTCTTTTATAGATCCTGCTTCACTGCCGCTAAACAAGCTATCAACAACACTGAACAGTTCATCTTGGGGATACATGCCTAAAGAATCTTCAAGAAATTTGGTGGAAATCTTGGAAGGAGCTGTTTCATTTGTATTAATGCTACTACTTTCAGAAACGAGCTCTTGGGGATCACAGCTCTCGTAACACCGAACAAAATCAAGTATCGAAATGGCAGTTTGAGCATCAAGAGAACTGTATTCAGTTGAATCGGAAGTACCGGATTTATTACTGGAGAACAAGCTATCTAGATCATCGTCATCATCTACAATATACTTAGTCTCTACCCCACTACTTTCTGAATTAGAACAGCTGATTCCCTCCTGAAAAACCGAGCTCATATCGTCCTCGGACAGTTTATTAGTGTTAGGACCTTGTATAGAATTGGTGGTACATCTTTGAGGTAGGACTGGCAAGGCTTTGTTCAAGGATTCTGTACTCAACATTGGCATGCTTCTAATTCGTAGCTTTTTACTCATAGGTTGCCTTGAAACAAACCTTTTGAATTTTCCATTTTTTCGGAATATGGGTAAACCGGGTATATCTTCAAGTTGATATCGAAATTCTGGATTGTATGATTCGGCAGCATGGGAAAGGTCTAACCCATCCAAAGATGCAGGTATGGGATGAGGTGCATCAATAGATGAAAGTCGTTGCTGATAATTCATTTCGTCTTGAAGTCACTGAGAGTATCTAGTCCCAAACAGTTTAATAAGTATTTTAAGCGAATAAAATTTAGGGGGTATCTGGGTCAAATATGAAACATTTTAAAAGTTCTATGCTTTGGCTCTTTACTTAAGCTGGCTGGCTTTTGGTTGCGAAAAGAGAAGATGCGGCTCGAAAAAGTTCTGTCTGCAGTACTTAATCCTCTTTGTAGCTTATGGCTGGGCTGTTTTAACTATATAACATTGAAAAAGGGCCTGTTCTAGATCTTTAGCCAGTGTCTCAACTTTAAATAGTCACCAGAAGTATCAAACAGGTCTACCAGGGGAGAGGTTGCTAAAAGGAAAAAAATTGGCCAAAAGAATTATTTTCTTTGAAACATAATAAAACAAGTCTAATGAATTGGGGGTGAATAATGGTTTCGAGAACAGTTCTATAACATTAGTGTTAGTGATCCAAATTAAACTAAGTTGTAAAACAAAACTTGTTTTTCGAATGTGAAATTTACAAATTAAGCATCATGGAAATGTGCAGAGAAAAGGAAAGAGAATTATACAAAGTCAATTAAATGTGTAACAGTAAAGCTTAACTAACCAGTCCAACCAAGCTTGCAACATGTATGAAATTTATAAGACGTTTTTTATTAGAATTTTTCCGTCTTCACGGCGTCTACAAGATGCAAGTGCAAAGAACGGGTATTAACATGCCTTACAGTTCAAAGCTCGTTTCTATCTGCAATATAGTAGCTCTGTTTAAGATGAAAGATACAGCAACTTTTCCGTGGCTTGGTATTTGGTATCATCCATAAAATGGTCAACTTCTATAATTTGGGGTAATTGAAGAGTTATTTTCTGTTAGTAGTGTACAACCGATAATAATACCACAAATATTGCAAGTCTATATTTCCTAAATAGGAAGGAATATTGTTAATTGGATTTCCTATTTGGGATATGTTTACAGGTCTTCGATTACAACATATGCATCGATTTATTTAAAAACTCGAGATACCCTTTTACTTTGCCATATTCCGGACACCTATGACTATCAAACTCAAGAAAGATTCATTCGAATCTAGAAGAGGTGAAGACCTAGAGAAGATTATCTATGAAGACTTGGCTGGGAATACCAGAATTTCAACTAGAAAGGGTACCATCCTTCTTGTTGCATTCGTTCTTTCCTTAGTGGTATTTACCCAAAACCTTTTTCTCTTCAAAGACTACACCAGTCCCCAACTATCACTCGTAGTGAAGGAAGGGAACAATGAATCCATCCCGTTAATGACTGTGTTAAAACTGAGCTTGAAAGTTGTTACCTTTTTTGCTGAAGACTTCAGTCTTACAAACTACACTGGTATCAACGATATTGATACATTTGATGAGAGCACTTCTTATGATTTCTTTTACAATAAGTATCATAAACATAGTAGTGGAAGTGACTATAGCACTGACTTTAATGGATTGGATGTGTTTGGGTGCTTAATCCAGGACTTCAGCCGGCTGTTGGCTGACATTTCTAAAGCTGAAGATTCAAGAAAGGTTATTAAATCTATTTCTGATACATATTCACATACCATCATGAACATGGACGAAATGTTTCTCGAAGCTAAGAGAACAGGAGAGTATCCGAATCACTTCGACGAAGCCAAATTGAAAATGGGACATAAAGCCTATAAAATGGAATCTTACGGGAAGACGATGGTCAATTTTCCAATGGTATCTCTCATCTGTTCTTTCATATCTTGTATTACATTGATGGCGGGATTGCGCTTTGTTCAGTTCAACAGACTTAGGCAAAAATTATATATTGTCGTTGCTGTTTTGCAGTTACCCCAACTCGTTACTCAAATGGGATCTTGGGCTAGTCAGTTGCACATATACTATCTGCTTTCAAGGGCTTTACTGAAATTGGAAATTGCTGATTTGACAGTAAAAGGTGGTTTGATCGCATTACAGTTTACGGTCTTTATGGTTCTTATAATTCAAATGCTATTGGTCTACATCATTTATCACGAGAGAAAATAATATATTTTTATTGAGACGCCTTTATGTACGAAATACCCTTCAATAGACGAAATTACTTAGATCCGTAAATTTTCTTGAAAGATTGTTCAAAGTCCTCAATCAAGTCATCAATATGTTCTGTACCAATTGACAACCTGATTAAACCCTTAGTAACACCTGAGGCCTTTTTCTCATCTTCGGTCAATTGTTGGTGGGTGGTAAAGTAAGGGGCAATGACCAATGATTTTGAATCACCGACATTTGCCAAGTTACTAAAAATTTCCAAATTATCAACCACCTTGACGGCAGCTTCATCGAACTCGTTCTCAACTGGCTCTTCGAATGGCTTGACTTCAATAGAAAGAACAGCACCGTAATGTTCTTTGTTTACCAAGTACTTCTTACTTAATTCATGACTTGGGTGATTGGACAATCCTAAGTAGCCCACACTAACCACATAAGGTGACTTCTCGAAGTATTTCGCCAATTGCAATGCATTGAAACTTTCCCTTTCAACTCTCAAAGACAATGTTTCCAACCCTTGTAAAACCAAGAAAGCACCAAATGGATTGAGAGAAGGACCAGCATCTCTTAAACCCTCAGTCCTGATATAAACCCCAAAGGCGTCTTGGCCAACCGCATCATTATAGACTAGACCATGATAGCTCTCAGAGGGCTCACTAAATTGAGGAAATTTTTTGGGATGGTCCTTCCAAGGAAACTTTCCTGAATCAATAACTACACCAGCAATGGTGGTCCCGTTACCAGAAATCCACTTAGTTGCTGAGTGAACTACAATGTCAGCACCGTGGTCAATTGGTCTGATAAGGAAACCACCAGCACCGAACGTGTTATCAACCACCAAAGGTATTCCTTTGTCATGGGCCAATTTTGATAACTTTTCGAAGTCAGGTACATCGTAGCTAGGGTTACTAATTGATTCAACATAGATTAATTTGGTCTTGTCGTCAATTTTTTTAGCGAATTCCTCTGGATCGTCCCCAGAGACGAATCTTGCTTCAATACCGTATCTCTTGAAATAAACTTTAAACTGATTGTAAGTACCACCATAAAGTTTTGAAGAAGTAACAAAGTTATCACCAGAAAATGCAAGAGATGAAATGGCAATATATTGAGCAGCCTGACCAGATGATACCGCAACAGCACTACGACCATTTTCCAACGCTGCAATTCGTTTTTCGAATGCTGCGTTGGTTGGGTTACCAATTCTGGAGTAAATAAAACCTGGATCTCTCAATCCGAATAGATCTGCACCATGTTCAGAATTTTTGAACACATAGGAACTAGTGGCATAAATTGGTTGGGCCCGAGCTCTAGTGGAATCAATTTCAAGTCCGGCATGAACTTGCTTAGTTTCGAATTTAACCATTTTAACAATTGGAAATATAATGGAGGGTTATAGGGGCTATTTATACTGCGCTTGATAATTATTAAATTTAAATAGAAAAACTGTGGAGAAGTGAATTTTCGTAATCGGCACACTTGGTTGCAAAATCCAATCGGATTGCCTGTGAGAACTAACTAACGAGGAATAGTGCGGCTCACTATTAACTTAAACTGGGAGTGGATCATGCCACACCAAAGTCGATTCATGTAAACTGATAATATACCTTACACATAGTTAAAGAAGTTAAATAGATGCTTAGAATGAAAAAGCGTTCTTTCTCACATCTGATGACATTTCGAATCGAGTGGCGTAGTCCGCTTATTCATCAGCTAGATATTTGCAACCTCATTATTGGAGGACCATCTGATTCTTTAAAGGAATATCCCATGTAGGTGAAGAAAATATTCAAAAACTGTTTCTTCATTTATTTAATACTTGGCTCTTCGCCGGGTTTCATCGCTGTATGAGAACAATAATAAATAAACCGCGATTTGTATTATGCAGTGTAAGGGTAAAACTACCAAAGGTGTACGATGTAAGATCAATACTGCAGATGATTACTGTCACTATCACAAAGATCGAACTACCAAGACATATAAGAAGATTTCCAATAAAAAACTATCTGGACATGTATACGTATATACACTCAAGAGGTTTTTCGATTCCAAAGAGAAAGACTGGTTTAAAGTACGAAATTTACCAAAAACGTCCGCTAGGAAAAAGAATGAGTGGTCCCTGTTTGAATTCAAGAAGTCTGCATATGTTCTTTTGAAAATAGGAATGACAACACAGAAAGTCAAAGCTCGAATAAAGCAATGGGAAGATACCTGTAAACACGATATAACGCTTATAAACCCGAGTACTGATCAACTCATTTCGAAGAGGAACCTATTGAGTCTCTTTGCAAGACTCAAATTGAGTGATAAAACCTATCATACTCTCACTGAAGAAGGTGCATTCTACTGTTCAAAGAATTTATCGGCAGCCGAAGCCCATATTCATGAAGCACTACGAAAGAATTACGGAAAAGGTGTGATATTTTGCAAAGGGTGTTCAGAGAGCTCAAGAAGGGTAAATGAGTTATTTGAGAAAGGCTATAACATCCACGTTGAGTGGTTCCTTATACCAAAAAAAGATCTCAAATTGATTTATGAAATTATAGACAATGCTTGTATTCAATATTCCAAGTGATAAAAAAACTTTTTATTTAAAAACAGTATACATTTTACAAACACCAACTATACAGCCCAGACTCAAGTGTTCATGTAGGTGGATGGGTCAACTCCTTCCTCTGGGAATTCGGTAATTTTGACATCAAATCTAGATTGAATTTTTTCTAAAACTTCTTCATCTTCAGGAGTTGACACAAAAGACACGGCTAAACCTTTAGTTCCGAATCTACCAGCTCTACCGACTCTATGTAAGTATTGGTCAGCTTCGTTTGGTAAATCATAATTAATAGCCAAATTAATTCTTTCGATATCAATACCTCTACCAAAAACATCAGTGGAAACACAGATTCTCTTGTTGAATTCTTTGAACAATTTGTATCTAGCAATTCTTTCTTCTTGTTTCAAGCCAGAATGGACAGCAATGGATGGAAAGTTGCAAGCACATAACAACTTGTCTAATTCATTGGCTCTAGAAGTAGACTTAACGAAAATAATAACTTGATTGAATTCTAAAGAGTCCAATAAGTCACTCAATTTCTTGTTCTTTTCTTGTTCACTCAATTTAAGATAGTATTGTTGCAAACCGTGTAAGGTCAATTTAGCTTCATCATCAACGTAAATTTCTAGTGGGTTTTGCATGAACTTTTTACAAATAGGTCTAATCTCCTGAGACAAGGTTGCAGAGAACATCATCACTTGCTTCTGGTGTGGTGTAGCTCTGAAGATATCTTGAACGTCTCTTCTCATATCAACAGCTTCCAAGACCTTGTCACATTCATCAATAACAAAAGACTTGATGTTGTTCAATCTCAAAGACTTTTCATTCACCAAAGCGTGTAATCTACCTGGAGTAGCCACGATAATATGAGGACATGTTTCCTTGTTCTTCAACTTGGCGATATCTTGTTTAATCGGAGTACCACCATAGAAGACTTCAGTTCTTACGTCTGGCATATACTTAGAGAATCTAGCATATTCGTTACGGATTTGGTAGGCCAATTCTCTGGTGTGACAAACAACCAAAGTGGAAACTTCGCCTGGAACTGGGTCCAATTGTTGCAAGGTAGACAAGACAAAAACGGCAGTTTTACCTAAACCAGATTTAGCTTGACACAAAACATCAGTACCTAAAATAGACTGAGGAATACAGACTTGTTGGACTGTTACTCATGTTAGTTAATATTCTAAAAAAATAAGAGGGGCGTACTTGGATTGAATGGAAAGTAATCCTGATAAGGAACAAAGTTCTCTGGGAAAAAACTTCACACAGTGATTACTCTTTGAGATTTAACAAATATTCTTGAAAACAAATTCTTCTAATTGGATATTAGATCACTTGTTCAAAAGTATTACCAAATTTCATCATAGATTGGTTCTATATTTAGTTATCATGCGACCAAGTGAGGGTTGGACTGAGGCAAAGATTAATCATATTGATTATAAAGATTACTTTCCCACAATCGAGTAGCCGACCATATTATACGAACCTTCAGAGGGGTGTTCGAAACCACAGTCACCAATTGCTCTCAATAATTCAGGCTTCAACAAAAAGTCTCTGAAACCAGTAGCGTGAATACCAACATAAGAACCCTTTTTATCGGCTTCCTTTTCAGTACTCTCTGTGGTGGCGGTAGCCGGTTGAGTAACGGCAATTTCCTCCGAATCGGAGTAGTCCAATAATTCTTCTTGACCTTCAGCAGACATAATTAATGTGCTCTAGATATAGTTTTAAGACGCTAAGTTTATGGGTGGACAATTTTTCACCTCGTTGGCGAGCGCGCTTTGGGCACGACTTTTTCATCATAAGCTCAACCGCACGACTTTAAGCAATTTGACTGAACAATTGAACATGTTAAGAGGTATTTGTTCAAGATCTATGAAGGTCAGAGGTACATCAACAAGATACGTTTCTCCTTCAGTCATTAGTACCACAAGAGTGCGGTTTTATGCTACTAACCAGTCGAAAATTGATGAAAAGCTACTTCAAATTCGTGATGCCATAAACTCTAGTCCAGAGTTGACTAAAAGCGTTGAAACATTGAAAACTTTGTTCAAGGAAAAGGGAATAGATGGAAGTAATCCTCCCAATATGATGAAGTTATCCATGCTTTTAATGGACAAAAAAGTATCCGAGGCATTGAAAGAGTTTTATCTTGGATTAGAGAAGGCAAAAGTGAATTGCTCACCTCTGGAACTAAAGGAGCTTTTCAGTTTGTATAATAAAAGATAGATATGGGCTTTTTGATAATAATTTATGGGGCTCTCATGTATATAACTAAATGAATCTATTCACTTAACTCACTTTTTAGCAAAAGACTTCGAGATATTTGCAGATTCTTCAATTGCTCTAGCGATAGGTCCTCTAATGCCAGCATCTTCTAATTTCATCAAACCTCCGATAGTGGTTCCACCAGGTGTGCAAATCTTGGCCTTCAATTCTCCAGGGTGGCGGCCAGATTGTTCAACCATTTTACCAGTACCTTCCATGACTTTAGCAGCAAATTGCCTGGCAATATCATAAGGAAGCCCCATACGTATACCACCATCAATCATAGCTTCCATCATTAAAAGACAGAAAGCAGGGGCTGATCCAACCAAGGACGTGGCAGCATCCATATTCTTTTCTGGGATCTTGATGGCCTTACCAACCGGATTGATTAGATCCATAACTAGTCTTTCATACTTTTCTTCGGCTTCTGGAGCAAATGATATAGCAGCCATACCACATCCAAATTGGGCAGGAGTGTTTGTTAACACTTTCGTAACATAGGGGGTAAATATTTTAAGCTCTTCAATGGTAGTTCCCGCCAACAAAGAGATAAGCAATTGTTCACCATTCAACCCATCTTTGATTTGACTGTAAACAAGGTTATACATGTAAGGTTTACAACCAAGGATGATTACATCTGATATTTTGACTGCTTCTTTGTTGGATTCAGCACCAAAAGAATAGTCAACTATTGGGTCAGATAATTCGGCTTTAAGAGCATTGGACAGTTTTTCAGAATTGGTGCAACAAATAATTTTACTGGGGTAATTTTCGAATTTGGCTGCTAAGATAGCAGAAACTACTGCTTTACCTAAGTTTCCACAGCCTACCACTGCAATTGTATAACCTGCCATTATTTTAAGAGTATCGGGCACCGAAAAAATCGTGTAGTGCGTATTTCAAAAGTGGTTCTGCTTTTTCTCATTACATTTCCGAAAGTGGGATACCAGGGATTTTAGTCATTTTCAAGTGAATTTTTTTTATTCTGAGATAAAGGTGAAGACCAACTTTTCTGCCGTCCTCACATATTACAAGAACTGACATAGTTTAAGTGAGGTTATAATAATCTCAAAAATAAGGTGTGTTTGTTTTATTTTTCGTATTTGGAATTGTGCGGTTACTTGTTACCTTGACTTGCGAAAGATCAAATATTCTTAAAAGAGGGTTATCCATAAATAATATTCGTTGACTTTGAATTAGGTCTCATTTGAGTTTTCAAAGTTAACAACTGAGTGAGATCAATATGGAAAAAACTCAACTTATGGAGTGTCCTACCTTAAGGCCGACTATCGAGGAATTTCTGGATCCTATTGGCTATATGTCAAGACAGGATATAAAGCAAAAAGGTCTTGAATATGGTATCGTAAAAATCATTCCGCCAGATTCCTGGAAGCCCCTCTTTCTGTTGAGCTCTGACTTTAGGTTCCATACAAGGCTTCAAAAGTTAAGTGACTTGGGTATCACTGCTAGATCGAGAAAGTTTTTCACAGAAAGTTTGAATCGGTTCAACGAAATGAAACGCATAGGAGAAGTCAGTGCAAGCTTTTGGCTAGAAAGTCAGAGAATATATCTTTATGATTTATTTGTACAAGTGGATAAACGGGGAGGGTTGAGTAACTTAATGAGGGAAGATTGGGCAAATATAAATAAGCATTTTGGTATAACGATTGATTCTGTTGAATTGAAAAACAAATTCATATTACAGATTCAACAATATGCTGACTTTCTAAGCAATAACTCTGCCACTAGAATAGTTGATTCTCATCTGGATAGTGAACTCGATAAATGTAAAATCTGTGGCAAAGAAGACTCTCCAGATGAAACCTTACTTTGTGATAATTGTGATATGGCTTACCACTTAAAGTGTATAGGACTTGAAAATGTGCCCGCAGGAGATTGGTATTGTAACGAATGCTTAGTTGGCACAGGAGAGTATGGGTTTGAAGAAGAAGTTGATCGGAAATTCACTCTTCAAGAATTTTACGAACACTATAATCAGTTCCAACAAAAGTTTATTGAGGAGTACGGAAGAGTAGATTTGGATAGATTGGAAAAATTGTTCTGGCATTTTGTGGAAGTTCAAAGGAGCGATATAGAGGTCAGGTATGGAACGGATATTCACAATTTAACGCCGGGTCAAATTTCTGCGTTTCCAATGAAGAATTCCCCCCCTGATGTTAAGTCAATATATGACCCAAAATTATTTGACTACTATGCTTCTCATCAATTCAATTTGACAAACCTTCCTTACAGTAAGGGATCTTTATTCAATTATATTGGCCACTCTATCTCTGGTATGACTGTGCCTTGGATATATATCGGTTCCTTATTATCCACTTTTTGCTGGCATGTAGAGGATCATTATACTTTATCGGCAAATTATTGCCATTATGGGTCCACTAAAAAATGGTACGGGATACCTGCTAGTGATTCCGAAAAATTCGAAAAACTAATGAAAGATACTGCACCTGATTTGTTCAAGAAACAACCCGATTTGCTACATCAATTGGTAACGCTACTCTCCCCTACTCAAATAACCAAAAATGGAATTAAATGCTTTTACGCCGATCAAAACGCTAATGAGATAGTGGTGACATATCCGAAGGTATATCACGCTGGGTTTAATTCTGGGTTCAATATCAATGAAGCTGTGAATTTCACCATTGATATGTGGCTTGAATACGGAGAGAATGCCATCAGCGATTATAGAGCTATTAAGAAAGAAAACGTTTTTAATCATTATAAATTAATTGAAGGTGTATTAGTGAGCTTCAGTGCAGGAATAGAGAAGAATACTGATCTAGTGAAAAGATGTCTTGCTAGTTACAAGGAATTCTTAAGTAGGACCAAAACATGTATGCTGGCATTGGGTACTCAATTCCAAATTGAAGAACTAGGAAATGAGGTCACTTACGAAGGTTTCTTAGAAGGAGACAATAAGGATGTCGAAGATGGGGAAGATTTGTGTGATGTTTGTAGAACACATATTTCACATATCTATTGCGTATATTACAACAAGAATCATGATTTCTGTGATAGTTTTTGTGAGAGTGAATCGAACTCAAGAAACACAAAAATTACAATAGATCAACTTCTCACACCGGGATCATCTCCTTTAGAAGCACCGTCCCAAAGGTTCTCATCTTCTCCGGAAAGTGATAAGTTTGAGTATCATAACACTAATGATTTGAATTCCGATGAAGATGTTCTGGAGATCAAAAAAGGCATGAATCCTGGTCAAGCTATAAACAAAACCCGGAGATCGAACCGAATCAGTAAGATCAAGAATCAAACAAAGTCTTTAAATTCAAATATGTCTATGATTAATCATGCAAATAAGATGAATGGCATAAACAAGAAAATTGAGATTAACATGTGTTTAGAATGTGCAAACAAGTTAAACCATGTTCCCAGAAGATCTTCGTTAGTGGTGAGTATTAGTACTGATGAAATGGAAAGGCTTACTCGCTTAATTGAACAGCTCTTAAGCGAAGGTTATAATTAGATGTATACGAGAAAAATGAAATGAATGCATAGATAATATTATTCGAATTTCGAATTAGTGATAAAGAATTATATCAACCAATTTTCTAATCTCCAGTGGTTACCGCCAGTATCGCGATGGCTCTGGCGATACTATAGGCAACCAATTCACTGTTTCACCGGGTAACTATAGAGAGAGGTCGTGTACTAATAATCAAAAACCTGATATTCTTATTGGCTGTTAGGTCGCGCCAGAATCGGAACTGTGTTGAAAGTTTTTTATAAAAACTCTCAAATTCCTTTCCTGAATTTTTTTTAAAGGTCTAAGTCTTACCATAATATTTAATAACTATGGTTCTTCCAAGATTATTTAATACTACTAGCAAGAATTTGTTCAACACTGCTACCAGGGGCTTGAAGGTCAACTTGACCAGAAACTTGGCCTCTGCTGCTCCAACTGTTGGTAAGGTTAGGTACGTATTTTTTTTCACTTGATATGATATTCAGTTTAGATTTCCTATCCGGGACGGACCACGGACTACACGATGTAATTGGTACCCAAATCCAATTGAGTATACTTAATAGAAGTTCGTTTGTATGTGGGATGATTTGATAACGGAATTGGCAGGGCCTTCGAGACATGTGCCGAAATTTTTGATTTGGATGGGAAGTTAAGTTAGACGACAATTGATCAATTTATGATCAATTATTACTTTGTCGGAGAATCAACAATGGAAAATGCTTCTTACCATCAATGAATTGATCCTTGTAAGTTCGATTCATTACATTCATCTTGTTTCTCTTGAGAGTCGTCCATTTGTCTCATATTTGGCCTCAAGTGCGATTTCGACCAATGAGATTTTTCAAATCCCTCCTCACTGAGAATCGGTTAACGAATAAAATTTTATTACTCAATTGAATTAAAGATCGTGGTTGAAAATGTCAAATCTATTTAAAACGTAATTTACTAACGTATATTTTAGAGCCGTTATTGGTGCCGTTGTCGATGTTCACTTCGAAGATGGTAACTTACCAGCTATTTTCAACGCTTTAACCTTAAAGAATGGTGAACAGCCTTTGGTTTTGGAAGTTGCTCAACATTTGGGTGAAAACACTGTCAGAACTATTGCTATGGATGGTACTGAAGGTTTAGTCAGAGGTGCTTCTGTCCACGATACTGGTGCTCCAATCTCTATCCCAGTCGGTAGAGAAACTTTGGGTAGAATTATTAACGTTGTTGGTGAACCAATTGATGAAAGAGGTCCAATTGAATCTAAGCAAAGAAACCCAATCCACACTGAACCACCATCATTCGTTGAGCAATCCACTGCTGCTGAAGTTTTGGAAACTGGTATTAAGGTTGTCGACTTATTAGCCCCTTACGCTAGAGGTGGTAAGATTGGTTTATTCGGTGGTGCCGGTGTCGGTAAGACCGTTTTTATCCAAGAATTGATTTCTAACATTGCTAAGGCTCACGGTGGTTTCTCCGTTTTCACTGGTGTCGGTGAAAGAACCAGAGAAGGTAACGATTTGTATCGTGAAATGATTGAGACTGGTGTCATTAACTTAGAAGGTGACTCTAAGGTGGCTTTGGTTTTCGGTCAAATGAATGAACCACCAGGAGCTAGAGCTAGAGTTGCTTTGACTGGTTTGACCATTGCTGAATACTTCAGAGATGAAGAAGGTCAAGATGTCTTGTTATTCGTTGACAACATTTTCAGATTTACTCAAGCCGGTTCTGAAGTGTCTGCCTTGTTGGGTCGTATTCCATCTGCTGTCGGTTATCAACCAACCTTAGCCACTGATATGGGTTTGTTGCAAGAAAGAATTACTACTACCAAGAAGGGTTCTGTTACTTCTGTCCAAGCTGTGTATGTTCCAGCTGATGATTTAACTGATCCTGCTCCAGCTACCACTTTCGCTCACTTGGATGCTACTACTGTGTTGTCCAGAGGTATTTCCGAATTAGGTATTTACCCAGCTGTCGATCCATTGGATTCCAAGTCTAGATTGTTGGATGCTACCGTTGTTGGTCAAGAACATTACGATGTTGCTTCCGATGTCCAACAAACCTTGCAAGCTTACAAGTCCTTGCAAGATATTATTGCCATTTTGGGTATGGATGAATTGTCCGAATCTGACAAATTGACAGTCGAAAGAGCCAGAAAGATTCAAAGATTTTTGTCTCAACCATTTGCCGTCGCTGAAGTTTTCACTGGTATCCCAGGTAGATTAGTCAGATTGCAAGACACTATCAAGTCTTTCAAGGAAGTCTTGGAAGGTAAATACGATCACTTACCAGAAAACGCTTTCTACATGGTTGGTGGTATCGAAGATGTTGTTGCTAAGGCCGAAAAATTAGCTGCTGAAGCTAAGTAGATTTAGAGTTTATTTTTTCATATAGCTTATCAATAAAAAAGTACAAAGTTTATCTTTTCAAATATAAGGACAGAGTGTATCTTTTCAGATAGCTTAGCATATTAAAGAACAGCTCATAAGGTAAAAAAGTTATTTCTTTTGGAGCAGCATAAAAGGACGCGCAATCCTTGTACTGAATTTTTACTGAACACCATGTCTTTTTCATTAGCAGACGTATGTGATTTGAATGTATAATAAACCTGAATACTACTAACATTTCTTCAGAGCTTGAGGTTCCTTGACCGCCCTGGATTGGACTGGAAGTCAATCATTGTCACTTTTACTGTGGGTCAGTATATTTTCGAAACTTTTTTAGGCTACAGACAGTACCAAGTGTTGAAAAGAACTAAAGTTCCGACTTCTTTAAAAGCTGAAATTACCCAAGAAACTTATGACAAATCCCAAGATTATAGTAGAGCTAAACTGAGATTTTCTTTCTTCACTGATACTTTTAGCTTTGCTAAAAATTTGCTTTATGTCAAATATGACATCTTACCAAAATTCTGGTCTATCAGTGGCGTGATTTTGAAAACTTTGGCACCATACTTTCCAAAGTTCTTAGGAGGACCAATTACTCAGTCTATAATCTTTTTGTTTGTTAGTTCTATTGCTAGTGAAATAACTTCTTTGCCCATTGATTATTACCGCACATTTGTTTTGGAAGAAAAATATGGTTTTAATAAATCTACTGTTTCTTTATGGTTAATTGATTTTTTTAAGTCACTTTTGGTACAAGCTGTTTTACTTCCACCTTTTTTGGCAGGGTTTTTGAAGATCATTGAACGTTTTGGTCAATCATTCATTGTTTATGCATGTGGTTTTGTATTATTCTTCCAATTATTTTTTATGACTATTTACCCATCATTGATCCAACCACTTTTCAATAAGTTCACCCCATTAGAAGATGGTGAATTGAAGGATGCAATTGAAGATTTAGCAAAAAAACAAGGATTCCCATTAGCCCAACTTTACGTTATCGATGGTTCTAAGAGATCTGGTCACTCGAATGCTTACTTCACAGGGTTACCTTGGAGTAAACAGATTGTTTTGTTCGACACATTGATTGAACATTCAACTGTCGACGAAACTGTTGCTATCTTGGCACATGAAATTGGTCACTGGAAATTAAACCATTTACCAAGAATGTTAGCATTCAGTCAAGCCAACTTGTTGGTTATGTTCTCCTTATTTTCTGCTTTCCTTGAGAACAACTCTTTGTTCAGCTCTTTTGGTTTCCATGATGTTAAGCCCACAATTGTTGCCCTTTTGCTTTTCTCAGATGTCTTTAGACCACTTGAGTCTGCATTACAATTTATTCAAAACTTATTTATCAGAAAGCATGAATACGAGGCTGATGAGTATGCTAAGAAATGTGGATACACTGATGACTTGGGTACATCTTTGATCAAGTTGAACATTGAGAACTTGAGTTATATTGAAGCTGATCCTTTGTACTCTTCTTACACTAGATCCCACCCAATTTTGTCTGAAAGACTTGATGCTATTGGTTACATTTCTAAGAAAAAAGCTTCCACAGTAGAAAAGAAGGAATAAATTCACATATTTCAACTCAATTATATTTTTGACATAGTTCTTTATATTCCATCATCATCTGTAAGTAACCTAAATGAATTTTACCAACAAAATGATCCGCTAAACGTCTATCACTGTCTAGAATAGACAAGTAAGCCCCACAATGCTCGCAGACTTGAAGCTTTTGTTGATCTGATTGTCTCACATTTTCGACAATAACACGAGCTTTCTCTCCTAACTTTTCCCTCTCTTCTATATATGCCGTTAATTTGTTTGATTGTATCAACGCAGTCAAAGTTTTCCCTTCTGAAACCAAATAGCTTATTTCCTGTTGCATGAGTCCTATTTTTGTATCCAAACTCTCGAGTTCTTTTGTGACTTCAGAGACCTTAGCTTTCTCTTCTGGTGTGTATTCTAGTTTTTTGTTAGCATTTTCCAAAAGCTTCTCGATCTCTTGGACAAATCTTTTGAGAGTAAGGAAATACTCATATTCAAAATCTGGGAAACTTTCACCACTTTTAACACGATTTTCGTACTCTAACTTGTGTTTTTCAATATGCAATTTGGGGCATTTACCCAAATCCTGTTTTGTTCCGACAAATAAATCATGAGGGCAAGTTCCTACTAGAAAACTTTTGCAAACTCTGAAGGACGCAAGCTCGGGAATCTTATGTCTAACAGTAGGAGAAAAGAAGGACTCATTCCCCATTAATTGTACTAATAACTTTCTTTGTTCTTGGGCCATCTCTTCTATACTAAAGTCTAATTCAAAATTTCGTTATCTATGCGAAGCTCGCTCTGTAAATGGTAAAGCCTTATGGAAATATTTTTTAAATTTGCATATCCATATTATGAAGAGATATCAGCTAATAGGTAGAAAGAAAAATCTAAGTTGCAATGTCAAAGTTCAGTATGGTACTAATCATCTTCATTCTTTACCCGTAGAAATACTTATAAAGATATTTCGTTTGTTGCAGGATGACGTACACCAGTTGATAAATGTGTCACTAACATGTCGGAAATTCCGTAGCATAATTGTCAAAAACTTCTTATACAAAAACATGTGTTTCAAGACCTTGAGCCTGTTCTTCAAATTCACTCACTACCATTTACCTAATAAAAGATTTGGTATAAGTGAAGTATCTACCAACATTAACTTGATTGAAACACTAGAATTCATAAATCCTCCCATAAAGAGCTCCGAAAACCATAAAACAAGAATTGCTGGCAGTTATAGTGTTGAATCTTCAAGTGGTTTCAGGTTCGAAGGATTTGAGCTGGGCCTAGAATTATTACTTAAAGAAGACTATAATTTAAAGAGGATCACCATATCTGAGGTTTCACCCCGATTTTTATTCAATGATATGCAGATGGAAAGTTTCATTCTTAAGAGATTGAGGTCTTCCCACAAAAGGAGACTAAAGACTTTAGTGATTAAAGCAGAATTTGGCTGGTCCATTTTGTTTAAATTAAACCATATTTCCAAAATCTTGGAAGTTTTTGATACAATAGGTACTTTGGAATTGCATAATTTCATAATCGACGAGTCCAAGCTTCTAGCAACTTCACTACCAAAAAAAATCAAAATAGAAAAGTTGTTCTTACTGTCTTGTACGTTTGTAAATAGAAGTCAAAAGAAAGTACCATGTGGGCTTTTCGAGCATACTTCTTGCCTAAGGTTGGACAATTTACACAGCAATATGGATCTATCTGTGATTGATCTTATCAAGATTAATGGTCAACTATCGAGTTTAATCTTAGATATGAGCTCAAAAGTATTCTATGTGAAAGATTCATTTAACTTTAAGACATTCAATCCTTTTTTCAAATTATTATGCTCACGAACTGGTTGCTTTTCATCTCTCCAGCTGCTTTATTTGGAAGAATTTGATTTGATACATGCATATCACCATAGAAATTATCCCAATGAGGAAAGTGAAGATCTGACTTTAATAGGATTTTTCAAACTCATTTCTTCAATTCCTTTCATTGAGATTAAAGTTTCCAATCGTTTGAAAACAATTCATACATGTAAAACTTGTGGTTTCCTGAAAACCGAGAAACCACTTCCGGTAGAGGAGCTAACCATATCGGATTGGCGTACAATATTATGGCCGTTAATCGAGAGAACAGCAAATTTTAGAATTACAAATTATATTGGAACTATACTATATGAGACTACTAATTGAATAATACCAAGACAAAGAGACAAAATAAAATACCATTGAGACGAACTAGTTTCGATGCATCTAGAATGGGGTTAGTAGGAGCTCAGGATTTGTTACTAGATAAATAAAGCATACCTTTCTCAGGATTTGGAAAATAACTTGGATATTTTCTCGAAAATATTGGAAAGATATACTGTTGCCTTTTGTAATATACCATCTTCCAAGTCGCTACCGTAATCGGTGTCCGAATCGGTTGTGTAATCGGTACTATATTCATCAGTATTATCTTCGTTTCCATCATGATACGTACCCCCTTTGTATTTTTTGATCCGACCAATTTTATCGTAGCTGAGACCAGACATATAATCAATTCTAGACTCTGATATCTTTGCAGTGAATGGCTGTCCTTGGTGATCTTCTATATTGAAGGAACATGTTAATTCATCTTCTGTGAGAGAAATGAATTTACCACGTTTTACTTGGACACCGAAATGAATCAAATCATCAGCCATGCTTCTTGGTAATCCTTTGCTTATGTCAAGGTGCTCATACGTGGTCTCACAAATCGGAACACCTTGTTTTTGAACTTTTTTACGATTCTGAATTTCTTTAAGATTTTGTTTCATTGCTTGTGCCACATGGTAGTAATCAATTGATGGCAAAGCATCAAATTGATTTTTCAAAGTGGAATAGTCCGGTAATAATTTGCAATCGCCGTTTTCTTTGATTTCGACCAATCCATAGTTATTTTCTTCCTGTGAGTATTGATAAACCAATCCTCCACTGAAAACATCAACCATATCATTTGAATACATACTAGGGATTTCACCGAATTGACGTGGAATAACCTCATTACATCCGTATCTAAAAAAGCGTTAGTATAAGTAAAGATTTGATGAATACTAATTTTAACATACTCTGAAAAAAACAAGGGCAAGGTATAAGTTTTGTAATCATCAACAAGCTCATTGTATCCACTAGTGAAGAAGGTTTGCTCCCCACACCATTGATAGGTATTGACTCCATAAAAGTCAACAGCCTCAAGAGGATCTTCTTCCATACACTCAAGGTATTTAGAGAAAGATATTCTATATTTCAAATCATCTGCAGCAGAATAACCAACTGGAATTGGTCTGGGAGAATTTTTGTCGATATATTGTTTTATATCTCTCACAATTGCTTTGACGTAAACTGGTGAATGCTATAGAGTTAGTACGAATTTCAAAAATTTTAATAATATGACATACCCTTGCTGAAGCAATATCATTGATAACCTCATTACCTGCGAAGAACCCTAAGGTGTTGTTGTAATATGAAAATTGCTCTACCACCTTAAAAATGTTTTCCAAGTACTCAACGTTGTATGAGGACCATGGCTCGTACCTGTTCAAGTGATGATTAGGCATAGGTGAGTTGACATCGAGAACCAAATATATACCAGCACGGGCCAACATTGACATACAAGCGTCATGGTCCAACTCAGTATTGATGGTATAAACTCTAATGGTCTATTATTGTTAGTAGAACTTCTAGTTGCAAAAAATGGAAAAGCATACGTTTATACCAAGATTTTGGAAGAGAAGGATATCTCTAGCACATTGCTTTGAATCAGACAAGGGATCTCGATATGAAACAACACCCGAAGAGCCGCCTGGTTGATAGTCGACTCCTTTGATGTAAAACTATATTTGTGTTAATACTTATTTGAGAAGATTTCATTATTAAAATTCCACACATACCGGTTCGTTCGTAACTGTATCTACAAAGTATCTGCCCTGGACCATCAAAGGATGGACAAAGGCTGATGTAATCCTATGTAAGAGAAGAAAAATCGTAAGTGATTTTAAATGCATTAGTGAACGAAATGGTTGCAAACTTTTTTTTTGTGACGGCTGCGAAAAACTATTTATACTAATACATTTCCTAAATTTGTAAAGAAGTAGATACGGTAAACATCCCACTGGCAATATTCGCCCATGATACGTAGGAAGGTGAGTAGTGGTTGAGCTCCTTATAAGCAGGGACGAACAGGTCACCTTCGCCCAAGTCACTCCAAAAACACTGAACCGTTGATTTTAAAGCATTCTTTTGAAAGCTTCGATCCGCATCATCATTGTACGAATCTAAGAGAGATGGCAACCATTGGAATGAAAGATGATATGGCTTATCCAAGTCAAGCTTGTTCAACTCAATCAGCGGAATACCGTTAAGATCTTTGAAAATATAGTTTCCATCCTTGTCAGTTGAAAATCCTTCAGGTATGGCCAGAATGCTAGTACTACTACCATTGATATTCTCTTCGTGCCTGTAGTATTTCACGGTTTTAACAGGCAAGTCCTTGGACTTTGGGGATTCAAATGAGATTTTACAAGAACTACTACCTTTGGCATTGATCCTGATCTCACCCATCAATAAGCTGTAAGGGTTATCATTAGAGCTTGAGTTCTTTAAAATATCAATTGAAACATACTCAGAGAAATCATGGGCATTAGGTATCAATAACGGAGACAATGATGATTTGTAGGTACAACCTGTTATTCCATCTATTGGTTCTGAGCAATTTACCGACACTCCAGAAGTTTTCACCGAAGGCAAATCTTTTAATATTTCTTCAAAGCCAGACCCATACCTTCCTTTCACGGTAACATACGACTCATTGGAAGAAATATTCAAGTCAGAAGACTGAATAAATCTTAATTTCATTGGATTTTCAATGTCAAAAGGATTCTTGATGAAGAATAAACTCAAATTCAATATGCTACCTGCGATCACAATATAGATAATCATTCTATTGAGCTTAAAAGCAAAAGGTAAAACAGGGAAAATAATTGCAATCGCAACATACTCCAAGAGCTTGAAAATGAGTACTTCACTCTGATAAGACTCTTGAATAGACTTGCTAATACCAGATAAAATTAACCAAGAGTTATTGTAAATAATCAATAATGGTATTGGTGCAACAATCAAGAATTGAATAAGCCAGTCGTAACTAAAAGTTTTCTGTATTAAAGACAAATTCTTACGAGCAGTATAGGAGTCAACAGATATCAAAGAAGAGTTATCTGAAACCATAGCATGAGGGTGATGACCTCCATCAATCCCTCCATACTCATCTGTTTGACTAACAAGCAACGGTTGAGCACCAGCTTCAAGTAAATCATATTCCAAATCACGCTTGGAAGCTTTGAAACACCAACCTAATAATCCAAAAACAGCACCCAATGATTGAATCGAGAACAACACTGAAATAAAGGCTTCACCAGTATGATCATTGCCTAGTTTGTTATTAGACAATCTTACAGTCGATACTATCAAAATAATCCAGTAGATGAAGGAAATTTGTAAAATCACAATCAATTTTTCATCATGTTGAGTAACCTTATAATTTCTGAAGAGAAAATTGATGCTGTTTAAAATCAAATAGTTAGTGAACAAGAAAATAGCTGCTAAGGTGAGTACAATATTAGTTGAGTTTGAGTTGGGTAAGAACTCAAAAGCTTGAGAAATAGCTTTATTTGAAAAGTTCAAAACCACAGATGAGAGAACCAAAGATAAAGGAAATTTCACTGAATTGATGAAACCCAATCTCCAATTCTTTTTATAGCCGAATATAATCAACAATAAAGCAATAGAAACCATTGGTACTATGACGAGTAAAGCAATATTCAACTTAACTAAGGTGGACAAGGAAATAATAAAAAAGTGATTAAAGAATGAAGTAAAAGAGGCAAACTCCAACTTTGAAGTTTTTTCAAGATAATCTGAGTCAGCATCAATTTCTCTAGAGCCAACGTTCTCAGTGAAATCCAATGCAGTTGATAACATATGCCACACTGCCTTCTTAGATGTATGTCGAATATCATCGTAACCAGTGTGGTAGACATCTCTTGGCCTATAAAAAGCGATATCAATACCTCTTAAACCTCCTCTTTCAAAATAAACCTTATAATCAGTCTCACTATGGATAACCCTGCTATTAAAAGCTTGTTGGAAAATAGAAGAAGCGTACGGAAATCTCACAGAGCCATACTCTTTTGTAATACCATGATCAGTCCCTCTGAAAAGAATAGCCTTACCACCTTTACCGGTACCTTCCAAATTGATAAAATATTTTAAGGATGAGAACCAAGGATGGTCTAACAACGCAAGTGCACCATATAATCCAAATTCTTCATCATTGTTGAAGTTAAATACAAGGGTTCTCAATGGCTGTGCTACACCTTTAGTGGTATAGTACTTCAAAACACCTAAAAGAGAAGCCACTCCCACTCCATCATCAGTGATACCGTAACTAGAGGGAACAGAATCGAAATGTGCACTAAGTAATAAAGCAGGTAAATCAGGTCTAGTTCCATTAATTCTGACCACAATATTATTGCTTTCATAGTAGCTTAAGCTGTCGGCCACGTTATTTGATAGAATAGCATTAGTACTATTCAAGTCGTTATCATATTCAGCATACAGGAGATCAGATTTCTTTAGAATTGACTTGACTTTTTCTTCAATATAATTGTGAACATACTGGTTTCCACTAGACCCATAAGGATGTTTGAATTTTCCTATATGTTGCAAGTCCGTCCACGTCTCATCGAGAAGATCTTTTTCAAGGGGTTCAGAAGGTAATGAGACCGTCCACTCAAGACTGTTGTCTATGTAGGAGAACACGTAAACAACAATTAAAGTCAAAAATACCAAAAGTGAAAGTGACGTTTTTCTATAACCAAATACAGACCTTATGAACCTGACAAAAATGTTTGGGCCACGTGAATTCCTCAAACCTGTTGGAACTCCAACAATTGATTTTTTAGGAACTGTGGAAGATGAAACAACGGATCCACCGTGTGGACCCTCATTGTTTGTATTATCTTCTTGGTCACTCATTACAGGGGTATTCTATTCTGTGGAATAGCTTCTGCTTGAGTTTCCGTAAAAGGCTTTCGCACCAGTAGGACGTGGCCATACCAAGTAGTGCTTATCAGAGGAATGGGTGCAAAATTTGTGTTGTGAGATAGTCTGGTAACACAAGAAGGCAAATGGGGAGTAAGTGGCAAATACTTGGAGAAAACAAACAAAATCATACAGACAGACAGACTCCAAAAATGAAGTGAAAAGATTATTCGCTTTTATAAGGGAGATATGACTCACACCTTATGGTTGACAAACAATTTCAACAATCTGCCATAGAGCTGCGAATAGTGTTTCTCCCATTTCTAATTTTCCTAGAGATGGTTTAAAATTCCATCGGACCAAAACATCACACCTTAAGTAACTAGTCTCATAAATTGTTTCTAAATCTATTTGGTGACGTCAACCTTAAGATCTAGAATTAGCGAACCTCCGCGCACTCGCACTCCAAACTTTTCGCAGGTTTTCACAGTTGGAGTTCTACATTAGCTTTTTTAACAATGTGTGACTTTGCTCCTTTACAAAATGATTTAATTCTTAGAGCTGCCAAGGGAGAGAAAGTAGAAAGACCTCCAATTTGGATTATGGTACGTGTTAACTTACCTTTTTAATTAAAAGCGTAATAAGATAATAAGAAAAGAATACTAACATTTCATGTAGAGACAAGCAGGTCGTTACTTGCCAGAATACCATGAAGCCAAGGGAGACAGAGATTTTTTCGAAACATGCAGAGATGCTGAAGTGGCAAGTGAAATCACTATTCAACCTATTGATCATTTCAATGGATTAATTGATGCAGCTATTATCTTTAGTGATATTTTAGTTGTTCCTCAGGTAATGGGATTCGAGATCGAAATGGTAGAGGGAAAAGGACCAGTATTTGTTGATCCTTTGAGAAAGCCTGAAGATTTGAAAAGAGTCAATTTTAAGCCAAACGTTTTAGAAGATCTCGATTGGGCTTTCAAGGCCATCACTCTAACTAGAAAAAAGTTGAATGGTAGAGTTCCTTTACTCGGGTTCTGTGGGTCTCCTTGGACTCTATTAGTATATATTATTGAAGGACAAGGTTCCAAGATGTTTAGATTCGTTAAGCAATGGATTTATGAATATCCCGAGGAATCGCATAGATTGTTACAAGCTATTACCGATACGTGTGTTGAATTCTTAGCTCAACAAATCGTAGCTGGAGCTCAAATGATTCAAGTTTTTGACTCTTGGGCAGGGGAATTGGGACCCAATGAATTTCGTGAGTTCTCTTTACCCTACTTGAAACAAATTGCTGAAAAACTACCAAAAAGACTAGTAGAATTAGGCATCAGCGAAAAGATTCCTCAAACAATTTTTGCTAAAGGTGCTTGGTATGCTTTGGATGAGTTATGTGACATTGGATATGACACTATCTCGTTAGACTGGCTCTATAAACCTGAGGAAGCTGTCAAGGTTGTCAACGGTAGAAGAATTACTTTGCAAGGTAATTTAGACCCCGGTACTATTTACGGGTCAGAAGACACCATTTCTACTAAGGTTGAACAGATGATTAAGGGATTTGGAGGAGGAAAACAGAATTACATTATTAACTTTGGCCATGGAACACACCCTTTTATGGACCCCAAAAAGGTTGAACACTTTTTAAAAGAGTGTCATAAATTCGGTAGCGCATAATTAGTCTGTATATAGTATCTTTTAATGAAGTATAAATAGGAATGCGAAAATTTTGGATAAGTGACATTAACAATGCCCGAAAACCTGATACCTAAAAGCAAGTTATATCTTTATGACTTGGACGATGATATATTAAATGGTCTTAAGTTGATAAAGTTCAATAATTTCCTAGAAAGTGCTATGTATGGATTGGAGTTGAAGGAAGAAAAGAAAGAAGAGCCGAAGGTCGATGAAGTAGAGGATGATTTCACGAAGTATAACAGAAAAAGAGTTGAAAGGGGGTTGAAGGAACTCACAGAAAGTGAGTTTGATAATATGATAGAATCAGGCTCTATCGAGAGTATTTCAGGATGTGAAAGTGAAGAATCTGATATATCAGAAGATGAGTCATCTCTCTACGAAAGAGTTAACGAAATCCATAAATCACAAGACATCACACCTGAGGAGATACCAGACACATCTTTTTTGAATTCCAAGACGCCAATGATATATTTCGATCATGGAAGTTTGCCAGAAAATAAAATATTGGGGATTTACAAGTCCGTGTTCAGTTCTGCTGAGCTAGAGGATCCTATAAAATCATTGAAATCATGGCAACATCGGGCAAATGGTATATCGGCACTATTTATGATGGGTGGCGGCCATTTTGCTGGTGCAATTATCAGTCATAAGAGGAAGAACATAAAAGGTAATGCTATGAATCGTAAATTACTGATAGAAGAACAAGAAGTAGAAATCATAAAGTCGAAAACATTCCACAGATACACTACCAGAAGGAAGCAGGGTGGCTCTCAAAGCGCAAATGACAACTCTAAAGGAAATGCTAAATCTGTTGGTTCCAACATTCGTAGACACATGGAGCAAGCGCTTGTTCAAGATATCCGGGAATTACTTAAGGAATGGGCACCTGAATTGAATGATTGCCAATCTATTTATATTAGAGCAAATGGGTCTCAAGGGAGAAAGACTCTAGTAGGATATGAGGGGGCTGTCATTCAACAAGATGACAACAGAATCAGGTCTTTTCCTTTCACGACAAAGCGTGCAACCGCTTCTGAACTCAAACGAGCATGGACTTTATTGTCTTATTTTTCAACTGAAAATAAAATCAAAGAAGATCACGAAGCTGAACAGAAGCTAATAAGACAACACGAGATATTGAAAAAATCAAAACAGCGGAAAGAGACAGAAAAAGAATCTGTGAGCGAGTCCGATAAGCATACAAACGAACTTATTGGATTTGCCAAAAGACAGAAAGCCCCTCCACTTTTGAACTACATGAAGAAAAACAATATCGATTCAAGTTTTTCTCTTACTCCAGCGGAAAAGTACAGACATGCACCAACATTACTCCACTTCGCTTCGTCCAATGGCCTTGTTCATATTATCCAGGTTTTGTTGGTGAATTTGAAGGCTGACCCTACTATAAGAAATATGGCTGGTAAAGTAGCAGCTGAATTGAGCATGAATAGGGCTACTGAAGGAATTTTTCAAGTTTGCAGATACAAGCTAGGAGAGTGCTGGGATTGGCAGTTAGCTAAGGTTAGTGTGCCCAAGCTGAAGGAAGAGTTGGATAGAGAAGAACAACAGGAACAGGAGAAGTTGAAAGCGTTAAAAAAGAAAGAAATGGAAGAAGTTAAGAATACAAAGACAGAAATGGAACTCAAGAATCCCCCCTTCTCCAGCAAGGGAACCCTTGGCGGTGTTAGTTTGCTACACAGTACCAGTGGGTTGGATGACAACCAAAAGATGAGAGTTCTTAGGGAGCAGAGGGCCAGAGCTGCTGAAGCCAGACTTAAAAGAATGCAGGGCAATAAATAATATAGATCAGTAATGCTATATAGGTTAATGCAAGATAGGCTTCAAGTAAACATAGATTTTCAACTGTCCTCAACTGAAGACTTCTCCTGATCGAATGCTTCTTGATTGTCGACAGGCTCATTCCCTGTTTTCTCGCCCGTGATTTGCAGTTCGATAAATTCTGGTTTGGATAGTTTTGTGAATACGTAGGTGATGGGGGTCTCAGGTTTTGTTTTGTCAATAATCGTGTTGACTACCTCATCTTCACATTTGAATCCTTTGGAAGGCTTAAAGTGCTTGTAATCAGAGAGAGCGCTTTTGATAGACTGCTTCTTTTTCTGCTCTGTCTGATCAATCTGGCTATAGTGCAATGCTGTCATGTATCCTGTTTCCAGAATCTGCTGCGGGTCCTGCGACGAGCCATCTGAATCTAACATGGAAGAATCAGCTTCTACAACGCACTGGGTTTCACCTATCTCTTCGCAAACACATTCTAAAAGATCATGTGTGTTACACTCAGTTCCATGGTCGATGGTAAATAAATCTTTCAAATCAGCTGAATCAAAAACATTCAGATTGGCTTTCGAGTCATTTAAAAATCGGTCACTAAGGTTATTTTTCATAAGTTGTCGCTGAAATATTTTTTCATCTAGACATCCCGTGGTGAAAAGCCTATATATAAATACTGGTCTCGTTTGACCATCCCTGTGAATTCTCGACATTGCCTGCAAGTCATTTGACGGATTCCAATCATTATCGAATAATATTAATCTTGAAGCACCGATCAAGTTTATTCCGAACCCACCAGACTTCGAAGAAAGTAAAAATATTGGGTATCGAGGAAAAGGAACACGATTGAATTGATTTATCAAAGAAGTTCTAGTGCTGGTATTTGTAGCTCCGTCTAATCTCAAGAACTCAAAATTCAATTTGGCCAATACCTGTTGCAAAATATCAAGAGTCTTCGTGTAATTAGATACCAAAACTACTTTCTCTTTTTTATTGTTGATTAGTTCAATCAAGAGCATAACAAGGATATCGATTTTACCACTGGAAATAGGAAGCTCTTCGTCAAAGCCGGGGACAAGTGCTTGAAATAAATTGTCGTGTTTGAGCAAGCTAGGCGAGTTACAAATTTTTTTAAATGTGTTGATTACATTCAAAATACTGCTGTTATCATTATCACTGAATGAAAGTTTAGAGAGAACAAGCTCAAATAGCTCGAGCTGCAGCTGTTTGGGTGCAACAAACAATACAACATCTGTCCTTGAGTTTAAGTATTTTGAGAGGACTTCGTTGGTTCTTCTTAGAATAAACCTTTTGGTTATCAATGTTAACTCTTTACTTGCCACTTTGCCAGCATCGATAATTTCTTTGTTGGAACAATTAACTTCTCGACTTCTTTCAATAGGCCTAATATAACATTTTTGGAAATTGTTGAAGTTACCCAATATTCCTGGGTTAATGAAGTTGATAAGAGTGTAAAACTCAGTGAGGTTATTTTGAATAGGGGTGCCAGATAGTAAGATCTTCTTCGGGATGTCCAAGTTGTTCAAAATTTTGAGTGATTTATTTGTATTACTTTTCAATTTATGGCCTTCGTCACATACGAGTAAATCAAAATTGATCTCTAACATTTCATCCTCACAATTCCATAACCTCTCATAGCTCATAATAAGTACTTGGTAAGTGTATGTTTTGTTGAAATTCTTAAGATCCTGTTTATAATTATTAGAATTATTATCAATGACCAAAATTCCGATTTGATTTATATTAAGCCACTTTTTGAATTCACGCTTCCAATTATTAATAAGTGTTACAGGACAAACAATTAATACTTTACTAACAGCTGTTCTCTCTTCCGGTTTGGGACTTTGTTTCAACAAAGTCCAAATTAACGTGATTGACATGAGTGTCTTTCCCAATCCCATATCATCTGCTAATAGCACACCATTTCCCTCGAAGTTATAACCCATGACTCCTTCATACATAAACTGTACTCCTTCCTTCTGATGCGAACGAAGAACTTTGCTCAACATGGGGTCAACTATTACTTCCGTATCACTCTCATTCGTACGTTTGAGCACTAAAGAATCTTTAGTTTTGGTATATAGGGGGAGTTTTGGCTTTGTTTGCTTTAAGGCCGGCATTAATTTCTTGAATGAAGGCACTTGCTTTAGTTTCGGAGTTGGCGGCTCAATTTGTTCCGACACTGGGAATTCAGTCATATTGGAATCGATTTCATAGTCAATTTCCAACTCATAACAACTCATTTTGAAGATTCCTTCAATTTTGGGGACTGGTTTAGTAAAAGTCCGACCATCAATTTTTGCAGTAATTGAATCACTATCAACAAAAATAGTTCCATCGCCGTCCCATGTCTTATTCTTCTTGTTGGTAACTTTCCTCCATTGAACAACAAATCTCTTTCCAAGTTTTTGGCTTAATGGTGGTGACAATATCTGGGAGCTTTGGTCTTGCAGAACGGAGTTATCATATGAATCGCCTGATGGGGGTCTAGATGAAGACGCGACTTGGTTTAGTTTTCTCTTAGTTCGTGAGAGAACTTCATTTGGGCCTGGCGAAGACACCAGATCATCACCTACGCCCTCCACTAGGTTTGATAAGGGTCTTGGAGGCTTAAAAGCAGCTCTTACCTTCAAAGACAGCTTATACATAGACTGTTTATTTACTAGACGCGCATGTTACAATTGGCCCTAGATACAGGTTACATCGTCGTCGTACGACGATGTTAGAGTATGAAACGTGAGTGCTCATCCAGCTGAACGTACGAAAGTCAAAAGATCTATAGCCTAATAAACCTTGGAGAACGGGAGTGCTTTAGCGTTTCAATTTTCATTTCAATAATTGCAGTTTAAATAACTCAATTTGCAACTTTTTTTTAATCAGCTTCATTCCAAGGTCATTAAGAGGAGGCCATAGTTAATATATTACTCATAAGGACCCCTGTATATTTCCATCAAAATCCTGTGTGTATTCACAGCATGAGCTCTTGAGAGACCACCTAATGACCTCTGGCACAAAGTAAGAACAAAGAAAAGAAGAAACAATCCAAGCTTCACATATCTCTAAACATATTGTATATTATTCTAATAAACCGTATCCATACCCGGAGTAATGATCCTTGACCAGAACTAGAACTATTACCTAGTAGCAACAAACTTGCTTGTGACTTGAACAGCATTATAAACACTGTAACTAACAAGACAAGTAAACAAGACCAAGAACATATCTAGGGGAAAGTTAGTATTAAGTATTGGGATAGTGGGGGTCAACTTAGGTTCAGCCCCAACATTAGATAAACATACGCAATAAGACCGATTCAGTGGTGGTCAACATGTAACATGGTAGGTTGAAGTAGAGCATTCTGTATGCGGACTTAGGTGTGATCATTTTCTTAAGACCTTAAGTTATTTCGATAAATATTAAACGAATGAAGAAAAAGTGAATGCTGAATTCAATAGTCTAACACTATTTTTAGTGAGAGTATTTCAAATTCAGGATTTAAACTTTTCGGATGCGGATTCCAAAAGTCGCTGTCGTCTCTATGGTGAAAAGGAATATTGCTTTTTTGAAGAGTATGCTGGATATGTCTCATCAAAATATAGTATGAACTTTCTTTTAACTTTTTGGACCCAATTGTGATTGCAGTGTAACTATTCTCTTTTCATATTACATTTTATACTTTTTCACAAATCCGATATCTGAGAGGTTCCGCGATGAGTAGCGATACATAAGTTATACTTTTTGTTCTCTTATATCGCAAATAACTAATTTATTGGAATTTTAAATGTCAAAAGTACGACGGAACGGCGGATATCTCGAAGCAAAGAAGAGCTTAATACTGGAACAGTTGAATACAGAAACTTTGATTGGGGAGTACCACTATTATTGTGAAAGGCTTTTTCTGGCAAAGTCCATTAATGACAAAATCGTGCTTCTCGATATCCTTGCCTTGGTTTTCTTAAAACTCACCAGAGAATCCAAAAACTCAGACAGCCCTACTGTTATAGATATACCTATTGAATTGATCAGGTTTCTTGTAGTTAACTTAGATAGCTCCAACAGATCTGTTATCAACAATATTCTGCTTAACTTCCTCAATAAATTAATTGCATATATCAAAATTGATGAGACATACGAACAAAAGTTGTGGTTGTGGCTGAAATATTTAATTGGATCTTTCATAGATTCTAAACCAGTTCTCAGCGTCATCGAAATAGTGTTAAAGAATATCACATCAAGTCTTGAAACATTTTACAAAGAAAACTGTAAGTTCATTGATAACTTATTTGATAACTTCAGGTTGAGTTCCTTGGCGAACTCTTCCAGCAAAATATTAATTTCAGTTTACCAAAATTTATATCAACATCACCCATCTGAGTGGATTGACTTCTGGGATGAATTGACATTAAAAAACTTACATCGGAGTGATCGCAGTAAGAACATTCAGATATATTTATTACCTTCACTAATTAAAATTGATTTTAAGGTTCTCAGAGTCTTTTTGGATAAAAACTTCACTCATCACAAGGAAAGTTTGAAGGACGAAAATTCGATTGAGTTATATATCGGGTTGTTAAGATTAGGTAAAGACTTGTCAATTGATTTATCTTCTCTCCTTCCTGTCAACTACTTAAGTGGTTTGATTACAAACTCAAACATCTCTATAAGGTTACATACCTTGGATCTTTTATGTTTTTCTCACAAACCATCAGTTCCAGTGGAGGACTCATCTTTCGATCTATTAAGAAAAAACCTAGGTCATATAGTTTTGGACTTAAATTCAGTTGATGCGAGGAGAAAATACATCAACATAATGAAAAAATTCTTGATCAGACTCAGAGACTCTAGCTATAATGGCCATAAACGAAATAACGTGGAAAGCGTGCGTAACACGAAAGAATTCGTTACTTGGTTTGTAGAGTTCATTAGAGAGGGCCTCTTACCTGGCTCTACTTACCACCAGTTATTGGTATCTTTAGATGTGATTAACAGAATGGTGGACTTATGTTTGGTTAGATCGAATGGTAAGGTTGACAGAGATAATCTACTGAACTTCCCTTTCAGCATAAATATCTTTGATAAAACCACAACTAGGTGCTTGTTTGATAATTTGAATAATAATTATGACGATATTAGAGATTTGAGCTGTAAGACTTTGCTACTTTGTCCTACTTCACTACTTTATGATATACTACCAATTGATAACTTTGATAATAGTTTGCTTGTAAAGAATTCACTTGAGCTTTGTTATAGTTTGAAATCAAGACAAAGTGAAGGAGGAGCTAAATTCTTCCATCTACTTCTGCAATTTCTTTGCATTAATGAGGAGAGCAAGAGCTTCCATAAATTATTTTCTTTCTTAATAGAGCATATACGATTTGCAGAGAATTTCACACCCACAGATATGAAGAAGGAAACAAGAATTCACGGGTTACTCACTGCGTTGAAATTAATGCTACTGTCCTCACCTCCTGAGATATTTCAAAATGATCCAGAATTTTGGAGAAAGATCTTCAAAACTGTCTTATCAATTGACACATACATTTGGAACCAAATTGAATCACTAATTTCTAATGATTTGAGTTCAAATGAAGAAGACGGTATTGATTTAGAAATACCGACTAGAAAATTGTGTCTTTCTTTTAGTTGGAGATTTTTAAAGGAGTCAACTCACTTGATAGATATTATTTTTAAAATTAATTCCTTCAGTTGGGACTTCATTGAGCCCACTGAATTTCTCGAATATCTTGATCTTCTTGTCATAAAGATTTCAAGTATTAAGCACCGTGGAGCATTCTTATCTATATTTCCTTCATTCATCTCACTTATTACTTACTGTCATACCAATCCTCGGACATCATCCTATCCAAAGGAGCTATTATTCAAAACTCTTTCCTTGGTTGAAAATAAGCATCAGTTGATTACCAGAAGGAGTGGTGGTTTACCGTTCTTGATTACAGGAATCCTCACCGGTGAAAAGAGCGTGAAGGGTTCTTGTGAAGAATCCATGAAGACAACAATTGATTCCCTTTTCTCTGTAACGTCAACTACTTTTGCAAGTAAAGTGAACAAGCATGATCTACCCCAAGTTAATGCTATGAATTGTATCAAAAATCTTGTCAGTGATTCACAATTGAGTAAAGACACATCCATTTATCTTGATAGGGTATTGCTAATTTGTCTTAATAATTTTGATTCAACAAACTGGTCGATAAGAAATTGTGCTTTGATGCTATTCACAACATTGAAGAATAGGCTTTTCAATTCTTCCGTGAAAATTTTATCTTTAAATTTCTTCGAGAATTATGATTTCGTGGGTGTTTTCGTACAGTTTTTGAACTCTGGCAATCTTGAAGCTATTTTTCCAATATTGGAGATTTTATCTCATTTAAACTTTGTGGCTGATGATAAGAATCTATCACAGTTCAAAACCATTTTGATTTCATTACTCAATAATCCTAATTGGAAAGTTAGAGAGATGCTTGGAAGAACTTTATCTGAGGTTCTTTTACCAGATAGCTATCGTGAAACGATATTAGAGCTAATTAGTCTTCTAGGTACTAATGATAATAATTTCAACCATGGTATATTTTTAACTATACATGAAATAATGAAAAAGAGTCGCTTGGAGAACATGGATGATGTCATTTTAAATCTTATAGACTATAGCAAATGGGGAACTTTGAAAGTGTACATCCAATTATTGGACCATATAAATGTCCCCGATCGCCACAGGTATCTACTTGCTCATTTGTTTGTCAGTAACCTTTACAAGAGATTCAACGGTTTGGTACAATTAGCTATGAATAGCTTACTAAAATTCCTATTGAAAACGGAACAGAAGGAATTCATGAATGATTTAGTAGAGGTTTCATTGAGTGTTAACTTTGATTTCGATGTAATAGTTTTGGATTTCTTGTTAGAATCAATTCGGGATAATATCAACCTACAGCCAGTATGGAAATTATTACTCTACTCTAATGACCTTTTGATTCAGGGAAAAGCTTTAGACATTTTAAGAAACTACCCTACTTCCCCGGTCGATGACAGCTTCATAGCCAGACTTGAACGATTGTTGTATTTGAAGAATGATGAAGTTGCTTCCAAAGCTTTAGAAACATTATCTAAATACATCACTACAACAGAATCAATTGGTAAGTACTATAGAAGAATCTTGGAGCTTACCACAGATGAACGCTCATCCGCGTCTAAAATTTATTGTCTTAATTCTATTAACAAGTTCATGAAACAAAGATGTGGCGACACTGGTAATGCAGTACATTTAAGGATTTTTCTCATTGCCTTCAGACTTTTAACTGACGAAGACGAAGATGTCAGACAGCTCGCATCTTCGTTGATTTCTTGCGCTCTTGGTTTTTCATACAACCGATCAGCCCATGAGTTGCATGATCATGTAAGCAATTATTTATTGGCTACATTCAACGAATCACTATTAAAACTGGAGATAATATGTACTTTAAAATATTATCTTCTCACAGTACGGATCAAATTAGACGAATCTGAGAAGAATTCAAATAACCACGAGGCACTATTTGAGGTTGAAGCCATAAATTCATACAGAAATGACTATATAACCATTCTGTACTTTATCGGAGTACTTCGAAGAACCACTTTTGAGGAGGATGAATTAGAGGACTTGAAGGGGTGTTTGGAACATGCTCTTAATTCAGTGGAAAATTTCCTCAAGAATCAAGGACAAGACAGTTACATAGGGTATACAAGGAACAACGTAGTTTTCAGTTCTTTAATTCAAACCGTGCTTGTCTTAAAATTCATGCTATTTTGTATGAACGACATGACTTTGCGAGATAATCTTGAACAACTAGTCGACTTATGTGAGAAACTTGATGTGCATCCAAGCATTAAAAACTTCTTAGGATTGTAATAGGAACACAATATACATTTTTGCAGCCATTTATTCCCCAACGCACGACCACGATCAGCTTAGTATTTAAAGAGCTGTGATGGTTCTGAAAATTTTTTTTTTTACCGTACTCTTTCTCTTTTTTAGTTTTGATGAGGAGCATATTTGAGCGTTAACTACAATGATGATCGCTTTGAACTATCTTTATAAAGCAAAACGAGAATGCTGATGAATTATTTACAACGAATTTCTTCACCTGAATCTTCATGTGGATTAAAAAAATATCAGAGCTTTTTAACACTGAGTTCTTGTTTTGCTTTATAAGGGATTTGAAGGCACTTAATGTAGTTACTGTTCAAGATTGTTTTGCTATCTGCATTTATTCTACTCTTTAGAGTATTAGTTAAATAGTATCTATAAGCTTATAAACTTTTATTAATAAGAAGTTTTTGTTTCCGGAATAATTTCACCTTGTATGAGTTCGTTGTTTATTGTTGAGCTCATCGATGTGTTTTACGTTCAGACTCAGAGAGTTTGCAAGCGAAACTCGAAATTGCAAGAGATTCAATTCTTTTGAAGTGGAGCGATGAGATGTGAATTCGCGTTTCAATAAACCATGTCACAACCGGAATCACCCTTCTTATGTTCCAAATGTTTAGGAGATGATCTTGATATATCTATGATAAAGCAACCTCAGGGTGAAGAATGTAGGATATGTACTCGACCGTTTACAGTGTTTAGGTGGCAATTAAATGATGGATCCAAAAGATCCAAAAAGACCCTAATATGTAATACTTGTGGGATACATAAAAATTCCTGCCAGTCTTGCATGTTGGACGTAAACCTATTGATACCCACGGATATGCGGGATACAGCCTTGAAGATGGCTGGGTTGGAGTATCTCGTGAAGGAGTATTCGACTTCACGAAGCTCTGAAGTAAAGGCTATCATCGCAGATAAAAAAGAGAAGCTTGGAGATTCTTTGAATTCATTCAGTGATCGTGAAAAGGCACAACAGGTTCTACAAGAGCTTGCAAAAAAGTTCAACCAAGATCTGCTTGGATCTATTCCAATAACAAAAGTACCCAAGTCCAAAGCACATTTAACTACCGTTTCTAGTGATTTATCTAAGCTTATCAAGAAGCTACCATTCAGTGGATCTTTGGTGAAAAGCGAAAATCAGCTCACATCGTTCTTTGTATTTGGAATTGAAGAAGATTTACCACAATATGTCATATCAGATTATTTTCAAAGGTATGGCAAAATTAAATCTATTACAATAATTCATAGAGCTAAATGTGGATTTATATCTTTTACAACTCGTAAAGCCGCAGAGGATTTAGCAGACACCATACTATCAAATGGACTCAATAAGAACAAATCTACCCCTGGACTTTTAGTCTTGAACAAGACCACACCTGTAAGGGTCACGTGGAGTGAAGTTAAACAAATTGGTACTACACCCGCAGAGCACAAAAAGATAGCACTCGTTGTTAGTAAAGTCATGGAACAGTTGGCAGAGAAAGATCAAAAGTATGAAACAGGAGGAATGAAAAAGCTAAAAGGTGGGTCCAAGAGTCTTAAAACTCATGATACGAACACAGGCACATCTAAAGCCAAATATGCAGCATCCAAGTCAGATTTTGAACTTTAGTCGCGGTGTTTTCAAATTAGAATATACAATACACATTCACTGGACCTATAAAGTCTTCAAGCGTTGTCCACTCTATTGGGGTTTTGTAGTATATATTATAATGGATTACGAAACCAAAGTATTGACCGGTGCTACTATTGTGATTTTTCCACTTCTAGCTGTTGTTTTACGGCTAATGGCTATATTACCATCAACAAACTCCCCTGTGATGAGTGAGTTTGATACTTCACCGAGCCACTTTATCAATGGCAGTAATATAATGATTTTCTTAGGGTCTGGTGGGCACACTGGTGAGATGATGAAGATCCTAGACAAAGTTGATTTGTCTCCGTTGAATAGAACTTGGGTAATATCGTCTAACGATACCACATCCATTTTGAAGTGTAAAGAATATGAAAATCTTTTAAATTCAGAGTTTAAAGCTCAATTTGTGACTCTCCACAGGGCAAGGTCGGTTGGTGAACCTCTTATCCTGTCTGTCAAGAATACATTACTTTCTTTTATGGATACCTTACAACAACTTCGACTCTTGCCTCAAATGCCAGACGTGCTTCTCTTGAATGGGCCTGGGACCAGTGTGCCAATAGCCTACATAATATTCATGTTCAAATTCTTTGGAATTTGTGATACAAGCATCATATACATTGAAAGTTTAGCGAGGGTTCAGGGATTAAGTCTTTCTGGCACACTTTTGCTCCCCATAAGTAATAGGTTCGTCGTACAATGGCCTGCCCTTGCGTTTCATTACAAAAGAGCAGAATATCATGGAATACTTATATAAGTGGTTTACATAATTAATTGCATATACATTCAAGTAATGTCTGATATCTTATTTTTGCAACCGCATCTTAGTGTACGCATAGGGGTTGATACAAGATTTCAATGGAACGAAATAGTTCAATATCAAGTCTCTCTTTTTTGGGGATTTTGTGGTCTTCAAGGAAAGCTGGACGTCTAGAAAATCCAGAATACTTTAGAAATACCTATAGAGAGTTCCATCTGAACAATAAATCATTGGTGGTTACAGGAATGCAATGAACCCACCAAATTTGCAGTCAAATATTTAGCTAAATCTAACGAGTTAACTCTCTTCGAACTAATACCCTACTATGGATCCAATAAAGATGGGAAGTTAGATGGAGTAGTATACAATCTGTCAGAAATAGTAACAGACCGCTATGATTCAAAACTAAAAAAAAACCATTTGACAAAATGTATATCTTCTCATCAAGAAAGGTTTTTGAGCAACAACTCTATTAGTATCACTTACACGTACCCTACAGTAATTTAACCGAGTACAATCGGGCTTATTAACAGAAAGAAAAGGTTAAGTTTATCAATCGGTCAAAGAAAGGAATAAAGGTTTCTGGTATCAAGAATACAAATTCAGTTTATTTAAATCAACAGAATTACGGCATTAGCATTTTAAAGATACAAAAGCTATGACTTAATCAGCTGCATTGATAAAACCCGGTTCCATGGAGAAGCGATCATACTCATTTCTGTTTATTGAGAATATGAATTATTATACAGGAGAATGCTTCATTTCTAAATCTAATGTAAGTGAAGTGGGTTGAATTTAGAACAATGTTTACCGGAGATGGAGTTACCACAAAGCTCCAATATTTCAAGATGGATCAAATGTCAAATCTTCATGTCAACCAGTCGAAATTTCAGACTAACCACTTCAGAAGCAAACACTTTTAGAGGATTGTATTAATGATGAAACAATTAATAATCTTTTGAAAAGAATTAGAAAGAATGCCAAGGTTTACTTCAATCTCCAGCTAAAGTATTTGAACAATGATGACTCAATATACGAACTGAGATCTAATTAATTTTCTCTCCATTGATGAGAGCACTTGACACACTTATAGAAAGTAGTCATAGGCTCATCAGCAGATCTAATTTGCAACTGAAAGAAATAAGCCTTAAGCCCACCACATGCATCAATAGGACACTGTACTGTAGTTTGATCGACGTTATCCCAGGCACCGTCTCCACCCAACACATCATCAACTTCTTTTCTAGGAAGCATCTTTTTATCGTACATTTGAAATCCGTTAATTTTGAACTCGTAAGGACAAGTTGGACAGTAGAATTTATTGCAATCACCATCTTCCAGGGATATTAGTAACATGTTTGAGCAGTATGGGCAGAAAGACAACATTATGTGATGAGATTCGATGAGCTGAAAGATGCGCAGAATATCAAATTCTCAAGCGTAACTCAGAAATCACAGTTGACATCTTCGGTGATAAATAGATAAAACCGAAACCTTGGAGCACAGTTTTGGAAGAAAATGTCATCTTCAGGTATAATTGATAGCAGCAGAGATGGAACGAGCAAAGACGAAGAGGACTTACCATTTTCAACGCCACTGATTAAACGGGTTGTAACAGTGGGGCTGCCCCTTGTTGTTCGACTGGTATTGACATCTCCTAGCAGGAAAGGACTAATCATACCACCAATAAGTCCATTGAGGTTATCACCAGTAAGGAGCCCAAAAGGTAGAGCGGGTCTTCTATCTCCTTCTAGGCGTACGATCGATGATGTTAATGCCTCCGCAGTCAAAAGAGCCTATAAGGTTAAGATAAGCTCTGTTTTAGATGATGAGGACTCTTTCAATGGCGACGAGACTGAACTAAACAAACAAGACCTTGTAATTGCGGAATCTATTATCGAAAGCTCTCGGAGAGAGAAGCTAGGAAATAAGAATATTACTCTGGAATTGGACCTTAGTGATGAGATACAAGAGATAAATTTTGGCGATGACGGTGACTTTTCTACAAGAAGATCTAGACGAACCAGAAACACCCGGAAAAGTTTTAAAGAACTATTGGGCGACCTGGAAGACGAAGAAGACGGAGAAGATAATGAAGATGCTTCGGCGCAAGAATCAGAACTGTCAGATGAAGAAGCAGACTTGGAAGATGAGATGGAAGATGTGGATGAGGATACTGTATCGGAGGCAGATGATGAGGCCAGTATGAAGATTAAGGAGCCAAAGACAAGGAAAAGGGGCAGACCTCGTAAGGGTAGTAGTGATTCTTCCCCGAGAAAGATTCGTCCAACCTACGCTATCAATAAAAGTAAACACACTATGCGTAGTGATGCCGAAATCTTGTCCATTTTCAAACAAGATGATGAGCATATCCTATCGAGTTCGCCCTCCAAGAAAGAAAATCGAGTTGAAGAGAACGAAACTAAGAAACCCTTAATGGATCTTGGTTCATTACTAGAAGAAAAAGAAGAGTTGGAGTCTACCACCTTGATAAGTGGCGTCCCCGTAAATGATGAGAGTAATCTACCAATCCAAAAGAAGTTTGTGCCGATGCCAATTCCACGAGTAGATGACGATGGAGCCATCCAAGAAGATTATATAAAAACGCACCTTGCAGATATTGTGTGGCAGAGATTGAAGGAGACAGAATCTCTTGATGACCGTGCTTTCTTTTTCGAGGGCACCAATGGATTTTTTGATCAAATGAGTCATAGAGAAAGACATGCCGTGTATCTGTTATCTAATTTGGGTATCTCCCTCAATAATGAAGATTTTTCTGATCGTCAGGATCTCTTGAATTTTATACAGCCTGAGGAAAAAAAAATGCTACAAGGCTTATTATCGAAAGGGTACTATCAATGGTGCTTTGAAATGTCAGAGGATTTCAATTTATGCTTTTATGGTGTGGGGTCAAAGATAGAATTCATCAATGACTTTGTATCTGAATATTTTGTTCCTTGGTTGAATGAATTCTATCATTTAGTGAACTCAGAAGCACCAAAAGTTCTTGTAGTTAACGCTTACAATCCTAACTGTAGGCTCAAGGATATTATTCAACCCTTGGTAGACACACTTATACCAGAAAAATTCAGGGATCAGGTTTATTCAAAAGTTTTATCAGATACTTTCCCTCGTATACTAAAGCAGGTAGCAAGCGCTCGACAAATGAGACCAGATAGAAATATTCTGCCTAAGCTAGTCTTGGTTATTCACGGTATAGAATCGGAATCCATAAGAGACGATAAGACACAAACACAGCTCTGTCAACTTGCAAACCTCCCTGAGGTGAAACTACTTTGCTCCATTGACAACATTTCCACTCCGCTTCTATGGGACCTGTTTAAAGCTGAAAACTTCAAGTTCTTATATCATGATATTACTACTTATATTCCTTACACCGTAGAGACTTCTTATAGGGATGCTATTAACATGGGTAAGGCCACAAGAACATCCAGTAGTAGAGGTGCCAAGTTCGTATTGAGTGCTTTGAATGATAATTCAAAGAATATTTACAAGATTTTATTGGGACTTCAAATCGAAAAACTTAAGAATTCAAACCCTAAAAGTAACCTTAATACAGCTCGTGGAAGTCTTAAGAACTCAATTGAATTCAAAATCCTTCATGAAAAGTGTAAAAAAGAATTCATTACTTCAAACGAGATTAATTTCAGATCTATGCTTGGTGAATTTATAGAACATAATATGTGTAAACTTGCTAAAGATGATGCAGGTAATGAAAAAGTTTACATAGCGTACACATTGGAGGAGATGAGCAAAATACTAAAAGAGTCTTTTAGGTAGTGTTCAGCATTATTTTGTAAACCATGTATTATATAATTACGGCCATTAATAGAACGATTCATGATATTACTTAACTTATTGAACTGTACAGCCCGGTTTGAAAAGATTCGCGATTAGTGGATCACTTTACTAAGGATCTGAGAACCTCAAGTAGTCTTTCAATTACAATAGCGATTGACTTTAATTTTGTACTTTGATAGAGAGGGCCCTAGCTACTGAACGTACCGAATATGGAGCCACTTAAGAAACTTCCGGAGGGGACTAAACTCACAGTTGGATCTCACTCAGTCACAATTCTTAATTATCTCTCAGAAGGTGGGTTTGCCCATATTTATAAAGTACTGATTTCCCCAAAAGAAGACAACACCAACATTGCATGCTTAAAACGGGTCATAGTTGCCGATAAGAGTGGCCTTGATCAATTGCGTAAAGAAGTAGATGTTATGAAGAAATTAAGACATTCTAAAAGCGTTGTGAGGTACTATGATTCTCATGCAGAAAGACTCAAGTCAGGAGTATATCAAGTATTGGTATTGATGGAGCTATGCCCCAATAAGAGTTTGCTCGACTATATGAATGCTAAAATAAAGTCGAAGTTGACAGAAGCCGAGATTTTAAAAATCATGTTTGATATTAGTATAGGAGTATTTGAAATGCACCAAATGAAGCTCATTCACAGGGATATCAAAATAGAAAATGTACTAATCAATGCAGAGAATAGGTTTAAGTTGTGTGATTTTGGGTCCACCAGTTGCCCTTTAGTACCTCCCACAACTCAACAAGAATTACAAGCCTTGGCTCATGATATCACATATCAAACCACACCTCAGTATAGATCCCCAGAAATGGTAGATCTTTATAGAGGTTTTCCCATAGATGAGAAGTCTGATATTTGGGCATTGGGCTGCTTCTTATATAAATTATGTTACTACACCACCCCCTTCGAGGCCAATGGGGATATTGCTATTTTACACGCTTCTTATCACTTTCTTCCAGCTCCTACGTACACAGGCGATCTAAAGAATCTCATCATTGTGATGTTGCAAGAGAATCCGATCCTTAGACCAAATATCTATCAAGTTATTGATCTTGTTTGTAAAATCCTTAAAGTGGACATCAATACGTTACAAGTAGAAGACATTTATAAGTCTGGGCTGTATGATTTTCAAGCGTTGCATGAATACCAACAGAAAAAACAGCAAGAGTTGTTACAACAACAACAAGCTTATTATCAACAACATCAGAACCATCAGAAACAAAACCATCAACAAATCGGACCCTCAGAACAGATTCAAATTAGTCCGCCTAACAATCAGGATTTACCAAATTCAAATGTACCTCAATCACAGCCACAGAGAAGTATCCACATACGAGCTGTCTCTTCAAGTTCAGCTACAAGTTCGGCCGACCGCTCGCGTGACAACACAGAAGAACTGGATATCAAGAGCAAAGATGTCGAAGAAGGTAATATCTCAGATTCCGAGTTGGATACTACCTTGGGTGAATTAGCGGACATAGATGACATCGAACAAAGATACCCTTCACTAGATAACATTGGACTCGAAACGGATGCATCTAAGAATGACTCCCTCAGCATGAAGTCGTCTTTACCAACAGGTCCTTCTACTGCAATAGCTCCTGAATATCACACTCTTCCTAAAAATGAGAAAAACAACGAGTCACAGAATCAACCTAATTCACAATATTTAGTTACAAATATTCCAAACTCATCTCAACCGGCAGTTCTTGAAACTAACGAGCTTCAAGAACTCACTCCTGAACAAGTTCAAGAATACAACTATCTGCATCAAAACTATCAACGCCAGTTGAATCAATGGCTTTATTATCAGCAACAGCCAGTTAAATATCCAAAGGCCCAACATCATCATCATGCCTCTGTCGATTGGGAAGCTACAGAAAAGCACGCGGTGGAACTTCAAAATAAAGAGGCATGGGAACAACATGATTTCAGCAATTCTGGAGAGGCCGGTAGATTAGCAGATGTCATTTTTGGATCAAAATCCAGATCACCTTCTGATGTTATTCAAGTCCCACAGAAAACGGCTCAGAGTGTTAAATCAGAACTGGCGATTACAAGTGATCCGACCAATGAAGACCACCCAACCTTACAAATGGATTCAAGCGACTTACCCAAATCTCCGAATTCTCGTTTGACTAAATCCAACAATTCTTCGGAAGTTAAACTCTCAAAGAGTAGCCCAGTACCCGAACATAGAAACAAGAGGGATCAAAATGATGAACAGAAGAACGACCAATTGGCCCCTACAGATCTTGAACTTTTGAGAGATGATAACTGGGATGGATTAAACCACACACCTGTGAGTAATGCAGATGTACATACTTCTGGCCAGTTTAACATGAAAGTTGAAAACGAGTTGCCGAAATCGTCAAGGCCGTTACCTTTCCCTCACACAGATTCTTCCACTGTTAGCAAGGAGAATGTATACCAAAGTGATACTTTAGCTCATTTGAAGTCCCAGCCTCAATCGTCGCAAAATCTGTTTGGACAAGTCCCTACCCTTTCTAAAACGTCTAGTGCCTCAAAAGTGAAGAACCCGTTCCCGATAAATGCTAGCATTGTACAGCAACCAATAGAGAACCAAAAGAATTCAGATTTGTCGAGGGCAACTGAATCGCAAAAGAGTTCGAATCCATGGGGCGAATATAGAAGTAGCCAAGGCCCAGGACCCAGTTCTCATTTGAATCAACAAATGGCTCAATTGAATGTGAATGATAAAGTGTTAGGAGAATTGAATCGAGAAGCTTCTGCTACCCGCAAGCCTTCAAATGAAGAACCAAATTTGATTGATTTAGAAGTAGGATTGGAGTCTGCTTCATCATCTTCTACTCCTGTTTTACACCCTGAATCGTATGGAGAAGCCGGTACATCATTGATAGATTTGAATGTAGATGATGCTTACCAAAAATCAATTGATAGACCCCACTTTAGGAAGAGAAACTCGGCTTTGCCTTATCCCTCAGATTTCAAGGTACAAGAAGAAGTAATTGACTGGGCGTCAGATGATGAGGACCCAGGTCAGCTCAATAGATTATCCATACGGAATTCTTTGAAAAAGCAACCTAGAAAATCAAGCGAAAACCGAAAATCAGGTGAATTCAAGAGAACAGAGAGTGGATCAGGTGAGAATAGAAAAAGGCTTTCAAGATTGATTTCAAATTCCTAAGTAGGCTACATACTTCATATAATTTAGATATAACATATGAGATGCGCATCTCATTACCGATTTTTTTTTTCAAATCTCAGATAGCCGATTTGTCAGACTACCCATAAATAAAAAAATAGGGAAGATGAGTGAAAGGGTTTTGAAGAAACTTTTATCAAACTTAATCCTTTTGGCACCAGTCCAAAAGTTAGAGCATGTCGAAGTTCCAGAAGATTTGCAATCAATCTTAAATCCAATCTTGTATATAATCAAAGGTAAATCTCCAGAATTGATTCATGAGAATGAGTATGACAGTATTTTATACAATGAGGATGCTTCAAATATTTTTAACATGTTTCCCTCAAATACTTTGAATGTGGTTATTAGGAAGTATGTTGACCAACTAGAAAATTCTTTTCGGTCCAAGTTTGGGCCATTGGCACCATTACATTTTCAATTTGTAGCAATTGCATTCCTCCAATCCTTTGCACAAGCTAACTTTACAGGTCCTAGTTTAAGATTCACGCAAATGATATTCTTTCCGTCTAAAGCTGGAGATTTAGTTCAACTGGAGTCATTAAGGTTGTTAGCCTTAGAAGGTCAAACCCCATATGACTTGATGGTGGATCCATTTTTCTTCATCCTCTCTTGTTTGATGTTTGAACGTATAATGCAAATCCCAGAAGAACACTCCTTAGTAAGCTCATCGTTCGATTTGTCTCCCGAGAAATGCAGTGAGGTTACTTTAAGTTATACTAATGAACAGAGCCTGGATGTAGTGGCTGCAAGTGCTATGTGGTGGAGATCAAGAGCTTTACAAATCCATTCATCTTTGTTTCCAGAACCTCCAAGTATTATTCCTACAGTGAGTACCTTACTTTTAACACCGAATGTCGTGAATACCATATGCTCACTAGCTGATAATGAACCTGAATTCCAGAAGTATTTACAAATAGCCTACTTCATAGAAAGTGCCAGGATGAGTATACACAGTCAAACGGAGCATTTAGCAGCTCCTCTACTCACAAAAGCTCAAGCGGCTTCGGATTTATTATTGGTATTGACAGGTGTTCGAGCCAAGAGAACCAAGTTCCAAAAGTTCCACACCTCCAATCTTATTGTTTTAGCCAAAAGTCAGATCGAAGATTTCTACAGTGAAAGTAATACCATTGAGGACGACAAACCCGAAATACACGATTTGAATTCTGAAGTATTATTAGAAAGACCACATTTCGAATCCTTGGAAGATGTTGAAATGCCTGACGGACCAAATACTAAGAAAATTAAATTTGATCCTGAACTGTATAATGAGGTCAGCGAACAAGATAAACTTCTCCCCATAGCGGCTAGGCAAGATGATATTCCTGTTGCATTGAAAGATATCGATCCAAATGATCAACCTCCTTTAAATAACTTGGATAACATTCAATTAGTTTTGAGATTAACTACTATCAGACAAACAAGCCCATCAGGAAATCCTATGGTAGAAGAGGAGCTCTTGGCTCTTGTTAATAGAATCTTATACTGTGATCCCTGGAATGTCAATTGGTCAATTTTCTCTAGAGCTTTATGGGAAAGATCGTTATTAGAGACTAACAAAGCTAAAACAATTGAAAGAGGTATTCTTCAAATGACCTCTTTGATTGAAGAAATCGGTATCAAAATCAAAACTAGAATTATACCTGAAGCAAAAGAAGATGTCATTGAGAATGGCTCTGCGCCAGCCGCATCAAGGTTAAGGTTTATCCATCAAATGACATTATTACCGCAATGGTCCATGGATATGAAGTTGGCTGAAAAATACATGTCCATAGGTGTGATACACTCTGCTCTCGAAATTTACAAAAGACTTGAGTTGGCTTGTGAAACAGCTCTTTGTTTAGCGGCTGTTGAAAAAGAAGAGGAAGCCAGACAGGTGTTGATAAACAGAATAGAGCTGTTTCCAGAAGATGCGAGAGCTGTTTCCATTCTTGGTGATATTACCCAAGACCCCGAGATGTGGGAAAAAGCTTGGAAGATAGGTAGATACCATAAGTCCAAAGCATCCCTCTCGCGTTATTATTATGCCCCTCCAGCTAACTCCTGTCTTCTGAAAGATTTGGATTTGGCTATCAGACATATGAACGACGCTTTGCAGGTCAATCCATTGAGTTATGAAAATTGGTTTTTCTATGGTTGTTGTGGTTTAGAAAGCGCACAGTATGAATTAGCCTCTGAGGCTTTTACAAGATGTGTTGCACTTGATGATTCTAATTCCTACGCTTGGTCAAATCTTGCAACTTCATTATTAAGACAGGATAAAAACAGACCGGCTTTTAATGCTCTAAAGAAAGCGGTAAGAGCCGCTAACGAAAGGAAAAAGTCATGGAGAGTTTATGAAAACTATATGATTGTTGCTATGAAATTGAATGAATGGAATGATGTATTGATTGCTGTACGTGAGCTCATGAACATCAAGGATTCTGATGGCGAAAAGTCCATTGATATCCCTGTGATTGAAAAGCTTGTGGAAATCTTGGCATCAACTGAATACCCTAAAGACGAATCTGAACGTTTATCACATTACCAAATCTCTTGCATGGAGTTGGTTTGTAATCAACTTCCTAAGGTGATAACCACATCTTCCAGATGTTGGAGGATTGTAGCCAGAGTAGAATTATGGAGGAAGAAACCATGGACATCTTTGGAAGCACACGAGAAAGCATACAGAGCTGCTTCTAGTAATCCTGACTTGGACACTAGTGAAACAATTTGGAATGAGTCCGTTGATGCCTGTTTCGATTTATGTGCTGCTTATGAATCGTTGGGAGAATTACCAGGAAAACACAATGCTGGTGATGTAGTTTGTAAAGATTGGAAGTATAAAGCTAAACAAACGGTCAGATCACTTATGTCTAAAGGTAAAGATATGTGGGAAGACTCTGAAGGTTGGAACAGATTGCAAGATTTAAAAGAGGAATTCACAAAATTATAGAATTAACTATGTAATTAATAGATACTAGATATCATAGACAACTTCAAGGTTTTCAAAGTATAATGAAGCAACTCTCTGCTGGCCTTTGGGGCGTATTTCTTCTCGACCGTCATATGGTTGGGTCACAGCTGATGGAAGTAAAAGCTCAGCGATAAGCATGAAATTTTGAGCATATGGTAAATACTCTTTTCTTATAAAAGGCGATATTTGTGTGTAGGCAAGTCTGGATGCAACGATTATAGCAGCTCGCAAACTTTCAGAGCATTGAAGTCTTATAGTAAGAACCAAGAGGTAAACTAGGCCGGTGCCATTGAGGACAACTTGAAACATGTAAAGTGGGAGGATAGACAATTCAATTCCAGCAGCTATGAAACACACCCATTCTTCAAATTCACCAAGGTAGGGGAGAAGTTTGTTAGCAAGAAGCGGGTCTTCCCATACAAATCTAAGGAGTTCCAAAACTGCATTAAATAAAGAATAGAAAACATAAGGTAATAATTTAATGCTGTTTGGTTCGGAGTAAAATAGTAAGATGGAACCTACCAATAGATAACTATTATCGGAGTTGAAAAGGTCTGCTAACGGAAAGCTTTCACTTTTTTGCTTAGCATGATTAACCAAAAAGATGAAATGACGGTATGTAACTAACGAATAACATGATGTAATATGAATTACCGCCAACCTATACCAAAAATGGTAAGTATCGAGACCACCAAAATTATAACGTACGGCAAATAAGAAAGACCCAATAGTATTAAAATGACATATGACTAACGCATACTGTAACCAATCAGTTTCAGAAAGGTATTTTTTGATACTAGGCGAGAGTTTGTTTTCAAAATTTTGGAGTATTTGCTGCTTTTGCAACCATTCTGTGCAAGTGTTCAACATAGTTATAGAAGTTTGTTTGAAAATTTCTAACTCTGGAAAACTATACCATGACTTCCAATTTCCGGAAGTTTCAGGCTCAGTTGACAGTTCAGCGGGTTGGTCTGTCATAAATAAGGAGTGATGAGTAAATAAGTAGAGACTTTTTTGCAACCGTATGCGCATACAATTTAATTCACAACGAGGAAAAACTACCACAAACACAAATATTCGGATAATGAATTTGCAGTTTCTTACTGAAATCTTGGGAAACCAAATATATTTACTTGTACAGAAGCAAATGTAATTACTCTTCCAAAGCTACTATTCGTGGATTTCAATCGAAAAAAAAAACAAAAAAAAGACTAAAACTTTCAGTTTTTCACATACCATTGGTATTTGAAAGATAAAGTCTATGAAAAAAAGCCCTATTTGTTCAACTAGCTCAAATAGTGTTTGAAGTCTTTACTTTCAAATAAGGCCGACATGTTACAACCAAATAACTTACCACAGCCTACAAAAGCGCGTTTTTGGATCGAAAACATTACAAATTGTGTTCATTTTGAATCTAAACTATTAGCTCCTAAAAGTTTCTCTTTTGGGTGATTTTGTCGAATTTTCATTGAAGCAAACTTAAAAATGGTCGACGATAAGTACATCGGTTTGGCCTTGGCCATGTCCTCTTCCTTGGCAATTGGGATCTCATTCATTGTTACAAAAAAAGGTCTCATGGACGCTTCTCAAAGAAATGGTAGCACCAATGTTGAAGGTCATGAATACCTTGCAAATCCCATTTGGTGGGCTGGTATTCTCACTATGGCTATTGGAGAAGTCGCCAATTTTGCCGCTTATACATTTGCTCCTGCTATTTTGGTTACTCCATTGGGTGCATTGTCTGTTATTATAGGAGCCGTCCTTGCTGCTGTATTTTTGAAAGAAGAATTGGGAACGTTAGGTAAAATGGGCTGCGCCATTTGCTTATTAGGATCTGTCATCATTGTATTACATGCACCCCCAGATAAGGAAGTTGAAACTATTGATGAGATCTTGGGATATGCCATGAAGCCTGGATTCTTATTTTATTGTGCGTTAGTAACTGCTTACTCTCTTTTTACTATCTACAAAATTGTTCCAAAGTACGGACACACTAATCCAATGATCTATATTTCCATTTGTTCTTCTGTTGGAAGTATTTCTGTGATGTCTATCAAAGCTTTTGGTATCGCATTGAAATTAACTTTTAGAGGTAGTAATCAGTTCACACACTTATCTACTTATTTCTTCATTGGTGTTGTTGTTTTGTGTATTTTGACTCAAATGAATTATTTCAACAAGGCATTGGATCAATTTGACACCTCAATTGTTAATCCATTATATTATGTTACTTTTACAACATGCACGCTAGTTGCATCATTCATTCTCTTTAGAGGATTCAATACTACGTCAGCTGTTAATATCATTTCTTTATTGATAGGGTTCTTAATTATTTTCTCTGGCGTCTATTTATTGAATATCTCAAGAAAGGAAAATGAAGATAGAACAAGAGAAATATTCGGTGTTCACAATGGAAAAGATATTGGTCCAATGGATGGAGGGGTTACTGGCTTCCAGTCTTTAAGAAGATCAATGCAAGCTTCTAGAGGTGAATATCAAGATGAAGAAACTGTTGGGTTGAGGAGATTTGATAGCTTTGAGTTGGGAAGTGATGATGAAACTACAACCATCCAGTCCACTCATAGAAATTAGAACTGCCTTAACTCACTGTATTATACCAAAACAAAAGTAATATTATCATGAAAAGTAATATTACAATGAACTTTTGACTAGATAGATACCTTTTGCTATGAAATATAAATATATATTTGGTGGTGAAAAGCTATTATAAATACATTTAGAAACTATATGCAACTTCATTCGTTTAAATATCGTCAATGTCCAATTCGTCGTCCTCGTTAGCATCATCAGAATCCTCAGCTCCGAATTCGAAGTTGACATCTTCATCATCATCACCACCGAAAGTATCAGTTTCATTGATTTTAGCATTCTCCGGTAATTCACCTACATTCTTTAAAGTTCTAGCTTCATCAGAGTTATACTTGTGGACAACATCACATAAGTCATCTTGGAAATCTCTCAAACTGACTAAGATGATGTCACCTTGTCCCATCCACACTTTCTTTCTTAACTTACCTCTGATGTGGCCCATTCTTTTGATACCATCGAAACAGCTTACTTCCATTCTACCGTTACCTAACATCTTCACAATTTGGCCATATTCTTGAAGTTCTTCCTTGTATATCAACTCCCTCTTTTGACCAGAGTTGTCATTCTTTCCTCTTCTTCTATTTTTTCCACCTTTACCTTTACCGGTTTTACCCATGATGTGTATTCTTTAAAGTTGAAATCTTTTTTTCATCGAGCAAAAAAAATTTTTTGTAATCTTCATGACTCGTGTGCAGGAAGGTGTCTCGCGAATTTTCAGTGAACTAACACTTTTTGCAGGTAACTTGACTACCAATGGACTCATTCGAAGTTAACTCAGAGTTTGCTCAACAGTTAAGAGCTTTAAATCCTGCTATTCAAAGCTTACGTAGAACTGCACATTTTGCCATAAAGCACTGGGAAAATGAAGATTACCTATTCACTTCAATTATGGACATACTCCAAGACCCAATCATTCAAATAAACACAAAATCTACTATATTCCAATTCATAGACGTTTTAGTTTCTGAGTCGTATGCATTTTCTGTCCAACCCAGATCCAGCTATTCCTATCCTTATATTCACAATATCAAGGAACTGCTCCCAAAAATTGTATTGCACACTTTGCCTGGTTCAAATAATGTTAATTTGCTAGGAGTTTTTAATAGTCTTAGAAACATTTCCAAAACATTACAATTTGATTACAAAGATCATGAACGTACATTTGCTTCATTAGATCTCGGAATTCTTGACGAGAACGATAAACAAAATATAGAATTGGATGTTCCATATCCTGACATAGTGTTAGACGACAGTAACGTGTTATCTAAAGAACCTAACTCTCTTTCACAGGCCTGGGGGTTGCTTATCCAAAAGCGTAAGCAAAGTTTCTATGAAAGAGTCAGACTCTTGAAAAATAAGAAACCTGTAAGTGATGACACAATAGAACAAGATATGTTCCATTTAAGACCAGAAGGAAGTTATGACCCTAACGAATTATCCAAAAAGCAAATATTAATAAAAATGGACGAGGATAGAGAATCACACAAAAGATCAAAGGAAAATCTCTGGATAGTCAATAGACCCAAAGAATCTAATTTTGTAACTGAAACCGAATTCAATGAATACTATTGGAAGAAGTATCCCCAAATATCTGAAGAAGACGAGAAGATATTACTTCAAACTTTAGATGACTTCAACAGTATAGTTTCGGCCAGTTATAAGGATAGTCAAGTAATATAGTTTGTCACTTTAATTTATTTTATTTTATCTATATACTCATGAAATTAATGTTAAGATTAGAATCATCACCTTTGTAAGTTTGAAACAGTATTAGAAATAATGCTCAACAACTCGTTTCTTCCCGACACTCTATACTTGGCAGAAGTACTCTTACAGTCATTGTCCAAAGCGGCTACCGTCAAAACATTGGATATTACCCCTTCAGTCAACAAAGTATTTCCAAGATTGAAATTTGGTTCATCAATTAAAGTTGTACCACCACTCACAAAGAGAGCAGAAATCTTTGCTTCATCATCATTGGTGAAAATAGACTTATGTTCTTTGACAGGTGTTGAGGTGGCTGAATCATTGACTTCTCGAAGTTTAAACTCATTGATGGAGTTGTGATTATAAAAATTCACCAAGAAATTCAAAGCCCTTAATCCCAACTGATTTTGTTGAACTACAACAGTATTTCTGATTAATGACGCGTGAATTCCATCCTTTTCGTTGAAAAGTTCATTGACGTGTTGAATTAAATCTCCCATATGATCAACGCTTCTCATTCGATCTTCATAAAAGCTCTTTCCAGGATTGAATATCACAGTGCATTCTTCGACTTCTGCTTTAGATCCAGGAAGTCTTTCAACCTTCGCTTTGACCAAACGTTCCACTTGAGGCATCCAATTTCCAATTTCGTCTTCGTTGGCGATAGAAATCCAGTTTTTATTTCCTGGAAGTCGGATGTAGGCACCATTTTCAGCAATTAATCCCAAGTTCGGTAAAATTCTGAACATGGTATCAAGAGTCAGCCTCTTCAAGTAGCTGCACAAAAACACACAATTTGAATTATCATTCATAAGATCTGTTAGAAGAGCGCCAATACGAGTTGGAGCCAATATGTCTGAATTTTTGATATCCCTTGTTTTAATTGACACAGGAACGTTAACTTTGTCACTGAGTTGAGTAATAGCGGAAGCGGTTTCCAAATTGATAACAAACAACCTTTTGCCAGTTTCACTTTCTTTGTAGAATTGTTCAAAGACCAGCCTGTTAAAAATACTTAAATTATTGGCATTACGCTGGTGATTTAATTTCCACGCCTCATCAATACTTCCGATACATCCTCTAATCCAACTCTTATAATCATGATGAGCAACCACGTCATAGCATTGTGACCATCTCTTATTTTTATCTGATTCGCTCATGGTTAGCAGCTTATAGAATTTCTCACTGAAATCTTTTATGTCCCAAGGGTTAATCAATAAAGCACCTAATCCATCTCGGCTTAACAATTGGGAAGAGCCTGTGAACTCACTCAATAACAAAGGCGACTTTTTCTCTGAAGTTGCAATAATGAACTCATGACAAGTTAAATTCAACCCTTCTCTCATAGAAGACGCGACAAATGCGTCAGCTTCGATGAGCAATCCTAGGTACTGGTCAAAAGTAATGTCTTGTTGTAACAATACAACTGGTTGACTCACAGAAATATTATCAGCCATTGAATTAATTCGGCCAACAATTTTCATAAGATTAGCGGCGTATTCCTCATCGGATGCAGTCCCAATACAAACTTGAATCAAGACGGTATCTTCAATAAATGAAGGATGCTGTTGAAGGAATTTCTCATAAGCAAGCAATTTTTCTCTGATACCTCTTAATTTGTCCAACTTATCTCTTGAGACAATTAAACGTTGATCCTTCCATCTCTTCCTAATTCGTGATCTCCAGCTTTGAACATGGTCACCGTTCAATGTATCATGTAAACTGCTTGCATCTATACCAACCGGAATTGTATTGACCATTGTAAACCTTCCATCATAACTTATACCATATTCACTTGTATCTGCGAGAAGCAATCTTGAGGATGTTTGCAAAAAGTGTCTAACGTACTCCTCGGTCTGGAAGGAGATGGCATTTGCTCCTAGCATACCTTTCAATAAAGCTTCTCTTTGGGCTAAGCAACGGAAAACTTCCGAAGATGGAAAAGACACGTGAAGGAAAAACCCAATCTTAGCGTGTGGTAGCTTTTCTCTAATCATCTGGGGCACTAATAAAAGATGATAATCATGGATCCAAATCATATTTTGAGGATCATCGGGATCTGAATCTCCATTTTCCTCCTGATAAACCTCAACAATTTTATCAGCGACAATTTGATTCAATGCTTTGTAGTGGCCCCATGAGTGATCTTCGAAAGCTTTCGATTTCGGATTATCTGGAATTTCATAATGCAAAGTTGGCCATAATATTTGCTTGCAAAAAGACTTATAGTGACCGGAGAAGGTCAAATCACTAGGGAAAACTGGTTCAGAATGATATTTTTGTCCAAGTGTCTCCGAAATATCATCTATAACATGTTTAGGTACTTCATCACTAGGCATTGCCAAAGTTCCTACCCACTTCCTCTTTTTGATAATATTTTCGCCAACGGCCATTTTAACAGCCTTAATCAAAGATCCATTACCTTTAGCGGCGAATAAAACTTTCCAGGGATTTGTTTCAAAGACACTTGATTTGGTGATAAGCCCCTGTTCCAATTGGGGGTTTGAAAATCCACCAAATGGAGCTAGCTTTACTTTAGCTCTTGGGTTAGTCAACTCATTAAAATCGTTATCCCAATCATTACTATCACTATCAACATCAAGGGAAACATTTAAATTTGAATTGTGCGTGTCCTCTTCAGTGATAGGATCAATTATAGATGCAGAACTATTATTTCTCAAAGACATTGATAACCCCAGTCTCGCTAACGATGAAAGAGCTCTCGAGCTACCCGCACCTAGTGTGGGGTTTGAATTGGATGCAGATGGAAGAGATACTAAGCTAGTTCCAGACCTACTGATTTTCAAGGAGGGAAGGCCGAAGTCATCGGAGTCTTTTTTCAAATCAACAACTGAACTGTCCATGTGCCTCTTAGCTGTGGATTTTGGTTGAATGTAATGAGGTCTAAGTTTATCATTAACGTTTTCCGCAAAGATATCTTGGACTGTCTTATCGGCTTTATCAGCTCGTTGAAAGAAGAATTCTTCAACTGATTCTGGCTCTATGTCTCCCCCGAAGGAGTTCCTGCCATGGTTGCGCACACTCGGAGATGAACTTGGAGAAATATGACCTGAATTAGCAATACTTAAAGATGGTAATATGGCACTTTTAGGAATATTCGTATGCCTTGATCCAGACATACTTGGCCGCTTAGAATTGGAGTTAGAGACTGGTTCATTGGCTTCAGGCTCATACTCATTGTACTGCCCCTGCGGTCCTACTTCAAACTGCACAGTATAAGGTAAGAACCTAAATAGTAGTTAGTAAATAATGAATTTCAAACTTCCAATGGATTTTTTACATACAAAGAACCTATAATAATGGTCATTGTGGAATTACAGTATTGTTGAATTTGAAAATTAAATGTGGGGCCCTATGAGTTTATATAAGATTAATTCAAATTTTCTAGAAATTTGTGTCTTTCGCGCAATCCTTATAGAGATGAGAAAATCAGACATAGCAAAGCTAGGAGATGCACATTGCCATTTGAGTCCTGGTATTACTTGGGATGAGACGAAGATATTATTAGATAAATTAAACTCTGATTTTCTTGATTCTAGAAATGAATTCTTCAAACTTATGTCTACAAATCATCTTGATTTAGATATGGTAAATTATTTAATGAGCAATGTTAAGAATCCTATTTTGCAAGGCCACTTTGGAATTCACCCGTGGTACTCACATCTATTCACAGAGGTGATTACAAGCACTGACGATCACCAAGATTTGGAGTTAATAAAAAAAGTACACTATAATGCGATTCTTTTCCCAGAGCCTACTCCAGATTTACTTGCAACTCTCCCAGTTCCTATAAACTTGGAGCAGCATCTAACAAAAATCAAACAATTGTGTATAGGCCATAAGTTCTGTGGAATTGGAGAGATTGGATTGGATAAAGTATTCAAAATCCCCACAAATGGATATTATGGGAACAGTGAATCAGGCGATGGCGTGAAACTTAGCCCTTGCAGAGTTAAATTGGATCATCAAGCAACAATATTCCGCAGGCAATTAAAACTTGCTGACGAACTTAAATTACCAGTATCTGTACACTGTGTGAAGGCCCATGGGTTGGTTTTTGATACTGTTACACCTTTCAATGATATACCTAGGATAGTACTCCATTCTTTTAGTGGAGCACAGGATCAGGCTAAACTATGGGTAAAAGAGTATAAACTGAGAGGCCAAGAATTAGCTTTCTCATTTTCAAACTACATCAATGCAACTAAGCCTGAACACCTTCAAAAATTGGTTGAGGTCATAGACAGTACACAATTATTAATAGAAACCGACCTCAGTTTGGATCAGCACTTATCAACTGATTATGAAGAGCACCTTATTGGTATAAGCGAAGTCCTATGCAAACTAAAAGGCTGGGACACTGAAACATTTTACGAAATAATTCAAAGTAATTTATATAGATTTTAATATGAACTATTTAAATTTACAATCTAGACTTGATAATATCAACAAATTCTGGTTTCAAGGAAGCACCACCAACCAAAAATCCATCAACATCTTTCTTGTCTTTGAATTCTGGGGCATTCTTACCATTAACGGAACCACCATATAAGATTTGAACTTTTTCAGCCGGTTCAGCACCAATTGTCTTTCTCAAGTGTTCTCTTATACCCTTGTGAGTTTCTTGAGCATCTTCTGGGGTAGCAGCCAATCCAGTACCGATAGCCCAGACTGGTTCATAAGCTACAACAATCTTAGACCAGTCAGAAACGATCTTAGACACAGCGTCCAATTGTCTGGCACAAACTTCCAAAGTAATACCAGATTTTCTTTCTTCCAAAGTTTCTCCAATACATAAGATGACAGAAAGACCTTGTTCTATGGCGAATTTGGTTTTTTCGGCAACAAATTCGTCGGACTCCTTGATTATAGTTCTTCTTTCTGAATGGCCAGTTAAAGTCCAGTTAGCGCCAAGGTCTAAAACTTGATTAGCAGAGATTTCACCGGTGAAAGCACCAGAAGACTTAGTGTAAACATTTTGAGCAGAAACAGCAACAGTCTTTTGGGAATTCTTTTCAACAGCCAAAGCGAGGTATGGAGCAGGAGGAGCAATTACAACTTGAACATCGGAAGGCAAATCAGCCTTATTCAAGTTTTCAATGATTTGAGCAACGGACTCCTTAGTACCGTTCATTTTGAAGTTACCACCGACGAAGAATTGACGAGCCATTATATTTGAATTGATATTTTATTTGCTATTGTGTGAAAAGTTCGGGAACTAGTTGGGATTTATAGTGCTTGTAGTGCGCAAGGACGAACATCATCCGATCGCCCGATCGGGCCAATTGTGCGGCTCATAAAAGTGGCAGGCACATGATGGAGTAGTCCCGGCCACCTAGGAGATGAGAGTTTATATGCAACAACACGTAATGCAAGAAATAATAAGCAATGAAATGATCTAGTCTTCAATGAAATGCAACTCACCTTGGATTTGGATTCTAAGGAAGGCATAATACTAATTTCGAAACTGGACATCAATTCTAGCACCAAAAGAACCGGAATTCTTAGCATTAGTTCGTATCACTCTAACTTAACATACCTAAGTGTTGAGTATTTTTTGTCCTCTCGAGAGAAATCAATAATGTAATCGGTCTTGAACCCATCTACAAAGTCACACGATGTACTTACAACAATACAGAAGAAATAAGCGTACGGGCAAATACATAAATAAATAAATAAATAAATAAATGATGGACGAGCATTAGTCACATCAACAGGTCTCTGCTGTTAATCTCACTTTGATTATCGTACTTAAACTTCGAAACAAGCTTATCTGTATAGTTGTTACCTTTTGTGCAAATTTTCTTAAAAGCTTCCTGTATCTGTTTATCCTTTGCTTTCAGAGAACGAATAGCATCTTTTTGAGCTTCTATGATCCCACGAATGTCAATATCATCCACATTATGTAATTTATTAGCACTATTGAACTTTACTTCGTCGCAAACTTCTCGAGCAACTTCATCACCATTTGCAATTTCATCATCGTCTAGGTCGCCCCACGTCTTTAATGGTGTTTTAAGACAATACTTCTTATCAACTTTCTTCATAATAAGATATTGGCAATGCGGGATATTACGGAGAGATTCAAATTCTTCATAGGACCAACGAAACCACTTCATTAAGAAAACTCTAGCCCAAATTCCGTGGGTTACTAACACTAAAACATTAGGGAAATCTGGAGATTGAAACTGGCGATACAAACTCTCATTGAAACTGGCAATGCGGTCATATACGTCAGCAGCACTTTCTCCATGGGGGATCCTGTAGAAAAAGTGGCCGTAATGTGCTCTTTCCTGCCAGACAGTTTCCATCTCCTCTGGGGTACTTTGGAAATTCCCGAAATCCTGTTCTCTCATACGAGGTTCTTCATGTATTCTGAAAGAAAGGTCAGGCAAATCTTTGATTCCTTCAACAATATTGTTACAAGTCTGGCGTGCACGAAGGTAAGGGGATGTGTAGAAAAGAACTGATCTTTTGGACTTTTCACCCTGATTTTCACAACCAAACATATCTTGTTTTAAAAAGTCTCGGAGAACAAACCCAGCCTTTGTCGCTTGCAAATGACCAGTCTCTGTGAGGGCTACTTTATGATTTGGGGTGAATCGATTCACTTCTTTATTACAATTCCCTTCAGATTCCCCATGCCTTACGAGTAAAATATACTAGAAAACAATGTTAGTAATATGGAAAAGATATTATGTTGGAGGGGAAATACATACTTTTGGTTTTGCCATCTTGTTTAAAGAGAGTCTATGAATGTGTAGGTAAAGTTAGAGTTAAATAGTTTAAGCGCGGCAGCTGATTATGTCTCCAGTCTGTTTACTGGTTGCGCTAACACCGAAAAAAGAAAACATGGGTGCAAATCATAGATTTATTACTTAGGGTCATCGATATATATTAAAATACGTCTATTCGTTAGTCAACTTTCCTTCTATTGCGAAGCTCTTGGTTAGTTCTTCATCACATTTCTTCAATAAATCATCTACCAAATTGTCAATAGCACTCGAATATAACATATTATTGTAACGAGATGGTTCTACAGGCAATTTGAAAAGACTGTGCCATTCATTTGGATCTAATTCCTTCTTGCCCATCTTTCTTCTTTCTAAGTTCTCCAAACGACGTTGTTGTTCCCATTGTGAAATTTTTGAGTTTTCCTTTTGGTACATTCTCTGGTAATAGTTAAAATTAGTTTGGTCAAAACTGTATGAATCAATTTGTCCAGATAAACTTTCCAATAACTTTGCAGTCGAATTGTGGTTGGCAGTCAAATTCAATTGATCAAATTCACTAGCGGACTTGGTGATCATACCTAATTCGCCGGCTAAGTATACGCTAGTTAAGGCTTGGTTATTAACTTGTACTGGAATTTCTTCGAAAATATTCAAGTACAGTAATTTATGGGCTTCCAAATCTTTAGATTTCCATTTACCATTCAAATAGGTCTGGAAAAAGTTACGAGTTAAACGAACAGCCTTCAAATCAAGCTCTTTACCCATAGAAGACATGTTATGCACCAAAATGAAAGCGTTTTTGTTTGTTAATTGCTGCTGAGCTAAAGAGTCAACCAACTGACTGGTGATGAAATTTCCAGATAATGTTGACTGGAACCATCCTTGGAATTCAAGCCCGTACCCCAAAGTTTTTAAGGAGTCCAAAATTTCTTGTTGGTATCTGGCACCACTACGAGAACGTAAAGAGCCACCTTCGAATTGATCTGGGTATGGGAAGGGGTAAACATGGGATACAGAAACAGCTCCTTCATCATCTTCAAAACCAAAGAGAGGACCACTATAAAGGGCTGGATAGTTTTCTGATGTGTGTCTTACCAAAGATAACAAAGCACTAGATTCAATCTGAATCGTGTTGGCCGTAGGCTGGGAATATTGTTTGGTCTTGGTCGCCATTTTGGTTCTTGACTAGTAACTCAAACTATGATCTTTAAATTTTTATCTGAAAATTTTTTAGTCTTCGGCGATCGCGAAGGTGGAAATTTAATTAATGAGAAAATTTTTATTCTTTGAAAGCTGAAAAATATTATGTCTGCTCCAGAAGAAGTTTCCCAAGTTGGTGAACAACTCCAAAAGACTCATTTAGATGAAATTACTGGTGAATATGTCTCTAAGTCTGAATTAAAAAAGAGACAAAAAACAAGAGCCATTGAAGCTAAGAAAGCTGAAAAAGCTGCTAAGAATGTTAATAAGCCTAAACCTGCTAAGAAGGATGCGCTTGCTGACTTAAACCCTAACCAATATTACGAAATTAGATCCCGTCAAGTCAAAGAATTAAGACAAAAGAACTTGGATGACCCAACTGCTTTGGATCCATATCCTCACAAGTTCCACAGAACTTTACAATTACCAGAGTTCGTGGAAAAATACGGTAGTTTGAAAAAGGGCGAAACCTTGCCTGATGTTGAAGTTGCCGTCACTGGTAGAGTCATGGGTAAGAGAGAATCTGGTTCTAAGTTGAAATTTTATATCTTGAAAGGTGATGGTGTTCAAGTTCAAGTTATGGCTCAAGCTCAAGACGCTCCAAGCGTTGAAGCTTACGAATCCATGCACAGCATTTTGAGAAGAGGTGATATTATTGGTGTTAAGGGCTACCCCGGTAGAACTAACCCTGCCAAAGGTGGTGAAGGTGAAATCTCCGTTTTCGCTAAGACCGTTCAATTGTTAACCCCTAACTTACATATGTTACCAACAGAACATTATGGTTTCAAGGATCAAGAACAAAGATACAGAAAACGTTACTTAGATTTGATTATTAATGACTCAGTCAGAGATCGTTTCAAGGTGAGAAGTGAAATTATCAAGTACATCCGTAGTTTCTTAGATAACAGAGATTTCATTGAAGTTGAAACTCCTATCTTAAATGTTATTGCTGGAGGTGCTACCGCAAAACCTTTTGTTACTCATCATAATGACTTGAACATGAATATGTTCATGAGAATTGCTCCAGAATTGTATTTGAAAGAATTAGTCGTTGGTGGCATGGACAGAGTTTACGAAATCGGTAGACAATTTAGAAACGAAGGTATTGACATGACTCATAATCCAGAATTTACCACATGTGAATTTTATCAAGCATACGCTGATGTCTATGACTTGATGGACATGACTGAATTATTATTCAGTGAAATGGTCAAGACTATTACTGGTGACTACAAGGTTGCGTATACTGATGACAAAGGTGAAGATTTGGTTTTAGATTTCACTAGACCTTGGAAGAGAATTAACATGATTGAAGAATTAGAAAAGGTTTATGGCGTCAAATTCCCACCTGGAAACGAATTGCACACCGAAGAAACTGGTAAGTTTTTGAAACAAATCTTAATTGACAACAAACTCGACTGCTCTCCACCGTTGACCAACGCTAGAATGTTGGACAAGTTGGTCGGTGAATTAGAGGACGCATCCATTAACCCAACCTTTATCTTTGGTCACCCACAAATGATGTCTCCATTGGCCAAGAGAGATAGAGCTATTCCCGGTCTATGTGAAAGATTCGAAGTTTTCGTTGCCACAAAAGAAATTTGTAACGCTTACACTGAATTGAACGATCCATTTGACCAAAGGGCCAGATTCGAAGAACAAGCTAGACAAAAGGATCAAGGAGACGATGAAGCTCAAACAGTCGACGAAACTTTCTGTAATGCTTTGGAATACGGTTTGCCACCAACTGCTGGTTGGGGTTGTGGTATTGACAGATTAGCCATGTTCTTAACCAACTCTAACACTATCAGAGAAGTTTTGTTATTCCCAACTTTAAAGCCAGATGACTTCGTCAAGGGTGAAGAAAATATTGAAAACTAAATTTACTATTAATTTATATAAACTGTACCCTAATTTACACACATAACCAGAACAGAATAGAACTTTTGTTTGTTTATTGTTTTGTCCTTACCAAATCACCTCTTCTCTTCATTTCCAAAGCTTGTTTGTATGGAGGGGAGGTAGGCATCTGTATTGGATCTAGTGCAACTCTTCTGTCTTCGAGAGTGTAAGTGGCATCAGAATCAGTATCATTCAAATCTCCGCATGCAATGAATTTAGCTATGAGTCTTTCATCATCAGGTAATTCCAAATGCTCAAGGTTTTTAGATTTTCCTATTCCAGCATCTTCAAAGAATTCTTCAGTAGATTTATTTAGCTCTAACGTTGGCTGCCACTTAGGATTTGGTTTATATCCCAAGCAAACTATGAAGGACTCTAATGAAGATCCTCTAGATGATCTAGGTTTGGCACAAATGACTTTCTCAAATAGATAACTTAATTGACTATAAAGTAAATCAATATCTCTACCTCTGAAGATCTTCGCCACGAACGCTCCACCTGGTTTGAGAATGCAAGTTGTCAATTGCAAAGCCGAAAGGATCAATTGGGCTTGGATGTATTCGTCTAAATCGTGTAGACCCGTAACGTCAGGAGCACCATCACTGCACACAAAATCAGCTAGTTGGCCATCAAATTCGTCTAATATGCGTTGCAATGTTTTCGGGTGTGTGATATCTGCTTGTAAACATGTGACTCCGTTTATAGGGGTCATTGGTTGAAGGTCCACAGCTACGATTTTCCCGTGTAGATTTTTTTGCTTTTCGTAAAGCTCTTTTGAGAGAACTTGACTCCAGCTTCCTGGGGCTGCGCATAGATCAACTACCTTTGAAATCCCGTTGAAGAGGTCGAATTGTTCATTCAACTGAAGAAGTTTGAATGCAGAACGAGCCCTCCAGCCTTCTTCTTTCGCTCTTCTATAGTATAAATCACGTTTATCTTTACTACTTTGACCCATAGTTGTGCAAGAGATGAGACAAAAAAAATTATGGTGCAGGAACACAGCCAATATGCGAAAAACTCGGTTTGACAAAAATTTTCAGCGATATAGAGAATGATTAGAACAAATGGTATAAGATTTTTCAGTGCTAGTACCAATGTGTTAAAGCAAGCGAAACTTACACCTGAAACTCTTGTCCAAGAAAAGCGACAAGAAAGAGTCGAACAACAACAATTCCAAGAATCTTTGCTACAAGGTGAAGTTGATTACAAGCCAAAATTTGTAAGTGAAAATAAGGTAAACCCGAAAACTTCCAAACCAACCCCTATCAATCTTGAATTATTGAAGTACAAACCAATACGTTTACCAAAGACTCATGGACATGAAGTAGCCACTCTCAAGTTCAGAGGATACAATGAAGATGATCTAAATATAGCAGCAGAAGTTGCCAGTAGGGCTGCTTTTTTCTTAGGGATACCAGTATCAGGAATAATCAAACAGAAGACTGAAAAAAGACTATATACTGTGATCAGATCTCCTTTCGCTCAGGCAAAGTCCAAAGAGAATTTCTGGAGAACTACTTTCAATTACAAATTGATCGGGTATGATGCTAATCCTGAAGTAGTAGATTTGTGGTTAAGTTATATCAATAAGTATGCTATGGAGGATGTCAAATACACTGCTAAGATCACCACAAGAGAATCTGTTGATTTCGTAAAAGAATTAGACAGTATCACACCAGAACATATTGAAATCCCAGAAGGATTCAAGGACTCTGATGATCCAATAATGAGTAAAGTTGATGAATTATTGAAATCAGATGCATTTAAAAAGCATCTTCAATCGTAGGAAGATTTGAAATATTTCATTCTATTGCCTGTATATATCAATAATAAAACACGCCGTAATTAACCATATATATCCCGATCTTCATCCTCATCCTCATCTTCTTCTTCTTGTTGCTCTCTGATATGTTGAAGTTCTTCTTCTAGCCTTTCCTTCCTCTTCTTACTTAACTCGAGAAGGTTAAATCTACATAACGGGCAGGTCGTGTTCATTTTGAGCCATGGGCCAATGCATTCTAAGTCGAAAATGTGTCCTCTGTGTTTGGTTTTGGCATTGCATGGCAACTTTACAATCAAAGGATACTTATCGTCTACAAATCTGTTGGTACAGATAGGACAATCATCTTCAGAGGTCAATGTTTTGACATTTACTCTCTCCAAGGAGTCGAGATAGTCTTGGCTAATGCCTTGTGTTCCTGAGTGGTCTTGATCTTGAAGAGATGAGATAAGATCGGATGCCAATTCACTGCCATTTTCGTTACTTAGTACTTGTAAAGCATTCGTTAATGCTAATTCCAGTTGAGCTGGGTTATTCACTCCAGCTTGTATTGGGTTCGAGACAGAACTCGATGTGACAAAAGAGTCTATTATCGAAGAGAGAGTTTGATGTGTCCTTTCTCTGTCAGTATTAGGGTTTGATTCCCTCGTGGTTTGACCTATATTGTGGTCGTCTGTTAATGTTAGAATTTTCTCAAGTAGTAGTCCACTAATAGCACATACCTTCATAGTTTGACATATTGCCTTCTTGAAATTTGCGAAAGTCACCTTTTGAAGACTTCAAGATTTGAATTAATAAAAAAAAAGATTTAAGAATGGGAACACTGAAACAAAAAAATTAAAACCTCGACTTCAAAACTACGGGATGACTATTTACTTGCTTCGTTTCTTTTTAAACTACATTTATTATACCTGTACACGATTCATGCTTATATTATGCTCTATGCTATTACCCTATCCAAATTACCCAATCAACTATTACATGGTCATATTGTTGACTTTCACGCCCTCTTCTTCCTCTTCATCTATATTCTCCTCCATATTCAAATTGAAGTAAGTATTTTCTCCTTCATTACTCAAATACAACGGAGTCATCGGTTGTTCCTCACTTGGTGTCTGCACAGGGTTCAATACAGGTGAATGGTCTCCATTATTTTGTTGAGGGATATTAACCGGGGATACGCTTGACAGGAATGCCTGACCAAGACTCTGCTTAACATCTGCTGGTTGCATCGATGCCTGTAAACGAGCTAACGATGACACTCGTTTGTAGGAATTATTCAAAGATTTTGGAGGAGATTGAGATGAAAGCCAGAATCTCGAAGGAGATCCATTGACGTATGTAGGATGTAGATTTGGAGAATCTGGAGATATGAGTCTGCTATTATTAATTGAAATTGGAATGTTCATGTTTTGGCAGCTAGTATCGTCTGACTCAAGAGGGCTTGACATCCGTTGATATGCCTGACTGTACGGACTACTGTAAGTTTCAAATCGTTTCAGATTTATTGGGTTTCTACCGCGAGTACCAGATTTCCGATCAAGAAGACCCTTGCTGATGGTATAATTAGGATCGTCTGGTCCGTAGTTGTGGCCATGATTGATACCTTGGGTGGGTGACGGTGTGTTACTAAACACAGTAGCATTTGATATACTAGGAGACTGATGCTGTTGTTGATTATTCAACGAAAGTAACGATATGGTCGAAGACGAAGGAATAAGTCTTCCATCCAAGTCTTTCCCTACGGAAGTAGCTAGTAGTTCAGGCTCAGGGTGATCACCAAAGTTCCCCGGATAGAGATCTGAGGTATTTAAGACTTGGCTGGGGACCTCAGGCATTCCTGTCATATTGTTGCTCGAAGAATTTAGTCTTTCGTTGGCCAAGGAGCTTGATAACAAAGACCTCTTCGGATGATAAGCAATATGGTGTTTGTCATTCAAATTCAAATTATCAAGAGTCACGCTTAAACTGTCTGAGTTATACGAGTTACGTGATGACATCACCAGTGAAAGTTACGTCTTTTTATGGAATACCACAGTAGGAAGAGTATATTATGATTAAACAAATTTTTTTTTTTCAAGAGGAGCAAAAATGCGACTGAAAATTTTTTTGTTCGGGGAACGAGACTGGATATACAATAAAGAAAAGTACAGGAAAGTGAAACGCTTTAATAATAAAAAATTTAAGCAATCGGACTTTCGGAGACTTCTTTCCTCAAAGAGCACCCTGAAGCTCTTGTCTAACAACTTCAACTAATTATAGAGTCTATGTAGCTGTCAAGATAAAGGAGTCTATGGTTATCAGCCAATCTTATCTAATCCCGCACTTACCTGGCTGATAAGATAAGAATATAATTTGAGAAGAAGATTTTATTATTGTGGTTTCAAATGTTCCGTCATCTTGTGGAGTGGATTGGTAAACACCGAATACAATTATAATTCTTATATAGGGGTAACAAGCTACTCCAACTGGAATTTCATAGTATAATTGTGTTCGCTGATAAGCCAATGCAGTCCTGTACCTCGCGCTGATAAGGGGGATGGGGGGTAATGAACGTGATCCAAGTTTGACTTTATCTGATCTATTACTCTAGATGATTCTAAATGATTCTAAATTATTCTAAAAGATTTTAAATAAGTACAGTAAGTTTTTGACTGTTGTAAATGTTGTTGTGTTCAATATCTGCCTGAATCGTTCGGATCGATCTTAAAAATTTTATCTGGATTCAAAATTTTATTGGGATCCACTGCAAATTTTATTTTTCTCATTAAATCAACTGTATCTTGGCCGAGTTCCTGGATCAAAAAAGTTCTTTTACCATTACCTATGCCATGTTCACCGGAAGAAGTTCCTTCATTTTCAAGCGCTAGATCCATAATTTTCTTAATGAGCTCCTCGCATTCATCTTGTTGTTCTGGTTTGTAAAAAATGTCGCAATGGAGATTAGCATCTCCAGCATGCGCGAGAACAATACTTTTGAACCCGCTAATTTTGATCATTTTATATACTTCATCTAACACTGGAGGAAGTCTTGATAATGGTACTGCAATGTCTGTAACCCAAAGCCGAATATCTTCATGTATTTCATTTCTTCCATAATTCAAAATTGCATAAAAAGCATTTTTTCTAGCTGAAAAAAGCTCTTTAGCTTCTTCTTCATCTTTTGCAGCAATAAACTCAGTACAGTGGTTCTTTAAACTGATTTCTTTTAACAAAGCCACCTGTTCATCGACCATTACTTTAGAAAGTCCCCCGAGTTTGAAAAAAATTGTAGGAACTTCGGCCCACTGTCTAGTAAAGTAGCCTGAATAATTAGTGCATTTCATCATGTCACCATCCATTAATTCCATGGCATTAGGGTGAATTCCGGCCCTGTATAACAGGCTGACCGTCTTAGTACTATCTATTAATGTAGGAAACTGACCTACTATAACTGTTTCATATCGTGGAATAGGGTGTAGTTTTAAAGTCGCTTCAGTAACAATTCCCAAAGTTCCTTCGCTTCCTACAAATAATTGCGTCAAATTGTAACCGGAACTCAGTTTACGAGGACGTTGCTTAGTTTTTATGATAGTTCCATCAGCAAGAACAACAGTAAGTGAAATTACATTGGCTATCATGGCCCCATATTTAGAAGCATTTATACCAGAAGCATTTGTATTGACCATTCCAGAAATTAATCCATCAGGTCCACAATCTGATCCAATCATTAAATTTTCAGGTTCAAGGATTTCATTGAGCCGGACCCAATTGACGCCAGATTGAACCGTAACGTCTAAATCATCGTAGTTGATTGATAAAACTTCTTTCATCTTGGAAGTATCTAGCACAATACCCTGTCTAGTTGAATAAAAATGACCTTCTAACGAGGTACCTCCACTGAAAGGAACAACGGGGACACGGTATTTATTAAGAATTTTCATGCATTGACTAACTTGTTCAGTACTTTTTGGATAAATCACATATTTGGGTTTGTGATGAGCTTCTGGCTCATGAGGATTGAATTCATTTCTTGTATGGTATTCGATTTCCACTTTTGTGTCCAAGACATCACCACTAGTAAGTACGCCTCTAAGCTCTTGTACGGCTTGTTGTAGCTCGGAGGGAGTGCAAAATTTGGGAGGTGAGATTTCTGAAAGGCTTAAAGTAGATTTATTAGGTAACCAATCGGGAGGAGAATTTTTGTGATGATAAGAATTGGTTAACGAATAGGTAGTATAAGAGGTAACCGCCACACCTGTTATTAAAGCAGCTATTCTTTTGAAAACAAATCTGCTCATAAACTTATATTTATATATTACACTAGTGTACAGAGTGAAAATAAGATAAAGAAAAGGTGATAGACTAATTTTCAGATACCCGCGACGTCAGACGCTATACGCGTCATAGCACGGGATAATTGTGGAACATTTAACGGGCATTAATAGTTATTTTTTGAATTTTATAGGTCTTTGAGTCAGTAGTCTTCAGTAAAAACCTCTGAATAGTTAATAGAGTCCAAGCCTATAGGATCATATATATCTTGTTCGTCATAAAAGAACATCAACGAATTAGATACCATAGATGCTTTATAAGCGGAATGCTCGTTAAATTTGGACATATAAGATAATTCAGAAAAAACCGGTCTACCATCAGAATCATGATCCAAGTAGTTGATTTGATTAGCAAATTCAAGAATATTTGATAAATTGGATATTCTTGAATTTTTAGATAGTCTCTTACCTTCTGCATCTTCTCTAGGAAAGAAATCCAGTAATGGCGATTTCATGAATTTTTCAGATGCTGGAGAACGAGGAGGGAGCAGTTTCGAATCTTCAATTGAAATCATCAGAAGGCTCATAGAACCAAGGTCTGTGTTTTGTGTAAAAGGTGAAGTATCAATCGTACTCTTGTCAATATCAAGGTCACTTTCATCATCTATATTTGATTTTGAAAAGACTAATGAAAACCTCTTTGAACGACGTTTTTCACTTAATGAGCTAATGTTTTCTTTGTCCTCTACTAGAACACTTCTAGGTCTATGTTTAATAGAAGAATCACGAGATGTAGTAGAGTTGAAATTGGAAATGTTGACATTGCTCAAAGGAGTTGGTTTGGATTCTGCACGAGACTTCCCAGTAGTGATTCGATGAAGATTTGATAGGGAAAGCGATTGACTTAATGGACGTCTCTTCCTTTCAGAATCTTGATGTTTCGATCTAAACATAGTGAAAATTTCACTGGAGAATGCTTAATAAAAGGGGAAGAAGTAAGGATTTAAGCTTTTGGGATAAAATTACTGCTCTTCAGTTGACGGGAGTTTGCACGAATCGATTCAAACGAATAATAAATTGGATGGAAGTACTATAGTTTCTAGTATTATTATTTGCCGGTATTGTTTTATTTACAATAGTGAGAAATATTTTTCAAACAATTGTGCAGAATTCAAACTCGGAAATAATACGTGAATACAAGTAATGTTATTAACAACAAAGGTTTATTGATAAAAAGGTTATAGTTAGTTCTTAACCAAAAATTTGGAAAGTTGCCAATGACTTATTTTTTCTGGAATCCTATGGCTTTAAAAAAGTCTTCACATAGACGCATGCTACACTGATACTTCAACAGGTTGTGTCTGGAACAGCATCGATACAGGGGGATTTGGTGCAAGGCAGGAATTCTTTCTATTTATGTGCAGTCTTGATACACCGCGTTTTTCTGGGGGGTGTTTTCAGGATGTTCTAGTATACCTCTCTAATCTGGATGTCGCTATCCACAAATTTTCATAGTAACAGAAGAAGAACAAACACCGTATTTACAGCGCAGCTAATTTGCATATAGTTACCAAGTATACAAGAATAATACTTTAAAGAGTTAGAAAAAAATTGTTACTTGTTTTGTAAGGATGTTGTTAAATGGAAAAGAAAAACATTCCCCATATAATAAACTTTGAATTTCTTGAGCATAAACAGCAGTTTTTTATTCTCTGTTGCAACACTATCGTAGAAACAAGAATCGATATGTGAACTAGTCCAATTTGTGTACAGCTGAATGGAATAGGATCAAGCCTTGTATCAGAATTGTATCGCATGGCCCGCGTGAAAGTCATTTGTAACTTGATACTCATCGAGGTGTCTTTCCCGAACATGCGGAGAAACGATGATTAGAGAGCTGGTAATTTGCAGCCTCTTGAATAGCTCATTATCTCGGTGCAGTTAAACCAACCCCTGGGCTCGTTTCTATTAAAAGCATCACCTACAAACTTGACCTTAAGATAGATTATATTATGAAACATTTTCAAAAAATGTCTGCTTCCGTTTTCCAGCTGTTGCACAAGTTGAACAATATTACTTTACTCAAGAAGGGAAATAGCCTGATCACGATATATGCGAAAGCGAATAATCAATAACTAATCGTAACACATTGTAGAGTTGCGTAAAGAATATTTCGACAAGATGAAACTGATAACCAATGAGTTGGGATTTCCTTTTAAAGTTTCCTACAGAGCTTTAAACAGTTAACCTAAGTCAAGTCACTAACTGAGCATAACTATATTTAAATGGTATAAAACCTGTGACATTATTTCCTTGAGGAAAGCGACATTCGTATTAGCGAGGTGTGTAACTGAAATCAATGTACAGGAAGCTTATCGGGGTTACCTGTGTCAAGTTTTGATTTGTCGTCGCGAATCAAAACTTATGATTCTCCAGTTAGTCTAAGTGGCATTTGGCACCCCCTTTGAAGGATTTGTTTTGATGCGGCGGTTTCAGATTTGACACGACCCCCCTTATTTGGTGCAGGCTGTCCTGTACTGTGGCCATTTTGACTCCTGATCTGGTATAGAGGTGAGTACAGCTGAGAGGTTCAATTTATAAGTACAACTGGGTTAAATATCAATTTTAAATATCAATTTTGTAATGAGAACGACCGTAAACTTTTATAGCATACTCTGAATTGTAAAATTTGTAACCCTTTGAATCATACTGGGGTCCTTTCCTGGAAATCATTGGGAAGATTCATCAGGATAGTCAGTATTGAATAACTAAGAAGAGTTTGTTTGACATTCCATAGTGTATTTGACATATTCACTTGTTGAGAAACCGACAAGGCGCAACTGCATGATGTAGAGACCTTTGTTAATCAGTATAACACCAGTGCACCTGGTTAATTTTAATGAATATATTTCTATTTACAATTGCCAAGAACAAGCTAAATTAAGGTTTGTTCTGCCCTATGTACAAGGTTACACTAGTCTATCCAGTAATCGTAACAATTTTCCGGGGTAATGTTTGTCGATTCATTATACTCTAAACCACAAGCTTTTCCAACCAGGTCGTACTGATTGCCCAGTTTAGGTATCAATAAACCAGAAAATTTCTCTCCTCCATACTGTTTAACAACCTTGCTTGATTTCCACAAATACTTTTTCTTTAAGGGGTTACCATACTTGTCTTTACCACTAAGTGTTTTCTGAACGTAGGTTATTAAGGGTCTTCTAACCACAAACTGTAAATCAAGTGACTCTGGAACCAATACTTCGAGAAGCTCGTTTGAATTCTTTGATCCAGTGGGTGTGAGCTCAATGTAACCAAAATTCTTTACAACGAGATCAACTTTACCTACGAATGGGGGAATTATCAAAGTTTTAAGTTTGGTTGTAGGCGTAACTAAGAATTTATTCTGAAGGGAAACATCTAACAACTTTTCATATTGTTTCAATTTTGACAAGTCTTTTATAACTAATGCATCGTAATTTATAAGGTTTTTGTACTGCACTATCATGTTACCATCGGGTACTTTTAAATAAAAAAGCCCACCAACAGTTAATAATTGACCTCCTTTTAGACTTTTATACTCGGATTTATAAGCACCTCTTTTGTAAACTGAAACATTTTTGAAAACGTGTTTCAACTTTTCAAAGTTTGGAAAAGTCAAGTGGTTTAAACCTGGAAGATCAACTAGTTCGTATGTTGGAAATTTAAAACTCAATTCGTCTCTAGTGAAACCTGGAAGATATGATATTCCTGGTCCATTACTGGTCGCCCATTTGGAAAATTTTAGTCTATCATCGAATTTGTTAAAAAATAATAACCTAGATATGAGTGAAGATTTTCCGCTATTGATGTCCCCTAAAACGTTGTAACGTTGAGGATTTGCCATGAAGAAGTCCCCCAATTCTTGAATACCCCAATTTTTTACACTGCTAACTAAAAATATCTGCTCCGGTGCTATACCGTATTTGTGGGAGATATATTTCTTAAAGATGGGAAACTTCGTTCTATCTTCTTTTTTAGGAAATATAATGTCCATTTTAGTGACAATTACAAGTGGTTTGTATTTTCTCATGACTAAATGACTAATTCCAGCCGGAATATCTAAACCGTTAACAACGTATACCATTTTTCCATCCATATTTTCCAATTTTTCAAGTATATTTTCTGTGGAGAAGTTTTGTTTTTCTTGCTCCGGATCATATTTCGTTCTGTACTTTATATCTCTACACCTCATGCATTCCTTTTCGTTAGTGTGGTTATGCTCTGTGTCCTTAGTCTTTTTAGAATCTCGTTCCAGACCGATATCTGCATTCAAAAGCTTCAAATCTTCTGGGTCGAGCTGCTGCAACTTTTGCTCATAGACCGAATCTTCATATTTCTTATACTCTTTGGGTACCCTATTCGAAAAGTAACCTATAGCTTTTGGATCTATCAGTTGAAGTTGGATGCCGCACGATCTACATTTGTTGACTAGGTTAGATACCAAAGAGACGTATCGTCTTTGAAAAACATTAGTCCTGATAAACCAAGTTCCTATCATTATCAAGAATTCAACTCATCGATCTGCTGCGAAATATGTCGCCTCAATGTCGTTCAGCTGTCGTATAAATGATTAAGGCATGATTGAGAAATTGTTAAAAACCTTAATCTTTTTTTTAAAAACCATTCAAATATAGGTGTGCCTACATGTCTAAGGTTGGCAATCATGCATTGAAAATCATGCACTGAGGGCTCGCTTAAAAAAATTTGCGGCTACAAGCCAGGCTTGGAATGAAGGTTTAAACTCACTGCCATCACCATTGATATGTTGATATATTTTTTAATGCTTTTCTTGGGATCACTAATGCAGGTGTATACGAAATTCTTTTCAAGTGTAGTTCTATTTTCAGTACTATAATTAGTAGCACGCAGACAATAAAAAAATGTAGGATCCACAATAATTGATTTACAGTTGGATCTATTAGCTTTATACAGAAAAAAGAAAAGACTCGTATAGACGTGAAAACTGTGTTAATAGAATAAATGTTATTTTCTTAAAAAAATATTTTGGAAAAACGCTAAATTATTAAGCCGAACTTTATTTATTTTTATTTTATTTTTATATATTTTTGGGATCTGGTTCTATAATATGAGCTGATGAGCTGATTAGAATAGGCTAATTCCTCATTTCAGTGAACTCTACTGACAAGTAGTACCTATTTTCTAGAAATAGCCGCGTAGCAAGAAACAGTGCTGAACCTGAATGATAAAATTGAAGTCGGTAAGACCGCTCATATAGGATAATACCTGCTTATGTGGCAAGATTTAACTTAAAAAGAAATAAAGCCAATGCTTCAATTGTATAATAGTTACACCATAATACCATAGAAATTACGTGTTGGAAACTTTTATCATGAATTGGCGGGCCCGCCGGCTGATGCCCGAAAGACAATTACAAGTGTTAAATGACAATCCTAATATATGCGCTGGAAGCCTGTGAGATTCTATTGTTCTCAACTCTTTAGGCAATTGGACGGAATTCAAGATGTTTGAAATAAATACAAAAAAAACCTCGTGGCCCGAACCACTCGTCCTTCTGCGAAGCTGTAAAACGCAGTTAGTCTTTGAGTTCCAGTTGATGCAGGTTAATGCTAAAGTAGTCTAATCCTCGCATATATTTTGTTCTTTTTAAGAAAAAAACGCTGCAAATTTCGACCTCCGAGGTCTAAAAGCCTCCATCAGAGGGCTATAAATCAATCGTGGATTTGTCCTAATGAGACATAGGGTTCACACCATTGTATCCCCTCCCTAGTCATATATAGGCAAAAATGCATGCGTCAGATATACCTACTAATGTTAAGTAACCTATACAAGATCCTCTTGTTAGAACCGTTTCTAAAAGAGCTAAAAAAAAGTTAATCTTTATTCTTTTTCAGATAAACAACGCCAACAGTAGTCTTATTGTTATTGCTGATAATAAATCAACCATCTGTAGTGACAGAATGTTGAATCCTACTATGTACCTACTTATTGTTTTTCTTTTTTTATTTATTTTTTATTTTTTAATTCAAATTTATTTTCGTTGTAGATTTTATTGTAATGACGCATATCTTCGGCAAGTTAAAGATACGTCTGCTGCATGAATATTATGGTATGTGCTCTAAATGTGCAGCGAAACCCAATGAATATGCAGCTTCAGTACGTCTATGCAGGAAATAGGCTGCGGTCCAGTTCATATTTTAGTAACTATTGTACTCTTTATATGGTAACGGCATTTCGGGCTAGCACGTTAAGCAAGTAGCAACAATACGCCTAAATGGATACCTGTCTCCTACTTCTAAGATTAGTTTTATTCAACAATTCTACAATGGACTGATTGAGCCGTATTCATGTACGTATTCTAAAATTCAAATGGTCAACACGATCGGATCTTTCCGTTGTCGCACCAAATGGATCTAACGTAGTTCTCAATAATTTGAGCGACATAATAAAACATGAATTCCAAATATAGCTTTTGATCCCCTCAGCCGCTGTAAAAACTATTTGAACAAAACAATTCCAAATTTTATTCTCATAAGATGTCCTAAAGCTGGGTGTTGTGGTCGACTAGAGATTGATGCACTAAAACAATTAAAGGATGGAACTCCGATCACGGTTGAATGGAGTGGAAGCAAAACGGACACACATAATAATAGTCTAAGCGAGAAAAAAATTCTCAGTTGACGGGGGGCCGTGTAATGTTACTATATTAAAAGTGGCTGGAGCTGCATGTAACCTGAAATTTTCCCCGTAAATATGTATCAGCACTGCGCGAAGGATCAGGGAAACAGTCAAGCTATAAGCTAGAAATGAAAAGCAAGGAATTAAAAGCCGCATCTCCTAACTATTGAAACATGTAACTTTTTGAATATACCTAGTATTTTGCAACCATGATTCAAAATCACATAAGAAAGGATCTATAATAGGCTGTATTTTGATTAAAGCTTCAATAAAAGAAAAATACTTTATTTTCGCTGATAAAGTGCAGAGTTACGATTAAGAACATATTGACTGGGCTTTGCTGAACTATAATATTCCCCCTGGTGTATGTGACATAGCAGGGTAGAGGTACCGCTTTTAAGAAAATGCCGAAGCTTGGAATTGAAACAATAGGAGCTGCATGAAAGGTAAAACGCGCAACGCTTGAACTGCAGTAAAACAATCATCTTCTTCTGTATCCGTCAAATTATAATGAATACTGCAAGACTTGCTTTGAACCTTTCTTAACCGAATATCGCAAATGACTTCGGTTTGTATTATGCGGTATTCATTAGCCCTCACTTTCTTGGTCAATTAACACTAAGCCCATATCAATTTTCTGCTAATGACTTCTACTTACTGTTTCGTGCTATCATTGATTCAATATGCAATTTCGAGTCATTTGCTGTTTCGTTTTCCGAATGATTAAAAAAAAGAAAAAAAAGACTGTTGAAGATTAGGGAGTTTATTCAAAACTTTCCGAAAATATGTTTGTCTTGGAGCTCCTATTTATAAGATAAAATGACAAGTATACATGTCTCCGTTCGCAACCTTGCAACATTCATTTTGGGCAAGTACATGTATGCTTAATTTAATAAACCTGTACTATGCAAACTAAATGAACTGCGAGGGAAACCACCTACATACCTTTTCTAAAATCTTCCGATTGTTGTTAGATTTCTTTATAGTTGTTTGTGCATATTTTTATTTTTTTCTTTTACTGTTTGACAACTTTTTTTTCAGTTTTTATTGTGTCGATTAATTATCTCTATAAGAAATCATTTGAATTCAAGAGACTGCAAGTGGGCGGCCTAGGGAACTACCACATTCACCTTTAGTTGAGACGTTAGGTCTTCTGCATTAAATTGTGCATTTAGATTGGGATTAGGAAAAGTGCAAGGGCTGTGGTATTCTTTAGTTTCTTGACTAAATTTCTTCTATATTTTCTCTTATTTTATACAACCATTAAAAAAAGTTTTACCAAATTTAGCTTGTCGACTCGGTTTTTTTTTTGTTTTTTCAATACTTTAATTTATTAATTTCCATTTTTATTTTAGGTTTTTATGTTTAATTTTATTTTTTTGTGAATTTTTACTTTTTGAATATTCCATACTCTTAAGACTAGAAAAAGAAGAATAATTTATTCAAATTAATTACTTTGTCGATTTTGTTTGAAGGGAGTTTTCGAAGTATATCCACCGACATATCATCAAAAGCTGCTTTGCTTATCACGCCATAACAGTCATAGCTAAGGTCTTCTGATATAACCCTTGGTGTTCACTCATATCGCGTTTGCTTGAACCTCCGCAAACTCACTTAAAGTACTTTGGCCTCTTCAAATTTGATATGGATGCCGAAAGCTATAAGTTAAATAATCCTGATACCAATAATGGAATCAATGGGAGTAATGGTGTAGTACAACAGCTTTCTAATGGTTCCTCAAATCTACCGGCTGATATTGAAATATTCATCGATATTTGGAATAGATTGGGGTCTTTAGCTATCGAATTTGATAATTATTACGTATCCATTAAATGCTTTCAAAACATCCTTAAGATAAGTCAATTTAATGCCCGAACCTTAATGAACTTATGTCGTTGTTGTGATAAATTTGAGAATGAGACAAGTGGATTTGATAACACAAATCAAACTATCAATTACTTAAACCAATACTTGAATTACTATCTGAATAATCCAGGAGCTGAAAAGAAAGATATTGAAGAGGTTACTTTGAAATTGGCCCAATTGTATTATAACGTGAATGATTTTGATAAATCTTTAAGAATCTTACAAGAATTGTCGAATACTCAAAATTTTCTATTTGATATATTATATTTGAGTGCTAAAAATTATTTTAAAATCAATCAATACCAAGACCTTGAAGCCACTGTTCAAAGATGTTTTTCTTTGCCGCTTTCTAGGGATGAACAGCTGAAAGTTTACTTACTTATTATTAAACACACTTTCAAACAGCGGCAATTCCACAAATGTTTAGATTTATTAGAGAAAGCTTTGGATCTAGACAAGTTTGACGTCACATTGTATCATTTTTTTATTCTTAATCACCTCAACATTAATAATTTTGAAGAGGCATTATATTATTCCAACCAATCTGTTATTTTTAACCCAACAAATTACAATTTAATTCTTGTCAATTCTTTCATTTTGAAAAACATTAATCCAGAAATTTCATTGAAGCACTTGAATTATCTTGTCAACTTCAATGAATCAGTTAATGATTTTTTACCCTGGTTTTTATTAAGTTACAACTATTTCCAAATGCAAGAATTCAAGAATTCGTTTGACTGTTTGCAAGTTTGCTTGCAAAAATCTTCGAAAGTTTCATTAGTTTGGCTATTGATTGGACACTTGTATTTGAATCTCAATCAATTACCTGATGCATTATCAGCATATTCACAAGCGTTACGTCTTCAATCTGATGAACTCAGTTTGGGGTCTGCTCTTGCATGGGATGGGCTTAGTTGTGTTTATCAGAGATGTGAGAATCAAATTGTTGATTCTATTGATGCATGTGAAAGGTCCTTAAAATGTTTTCAAGTGGCCGGTGATTACTCCAGTACAGAATTATTGGAAAAACATATACTACACCTCAAAGAAAATGGTGATCGACCCTCTGGAGTCAACTTGAGAAATCCGATTGAGCTACCTGATTCATTAATTTTGAATTACATCAATGATGATTTCGCTGATAGAATTAAGCTATCAGACAAGTCAGAAATAGTTGCTTCTTCTTTGAATAATCCAGAAAATAATATCCAACATATGGAAAATAATCCACCAAGCATCAAAGAACAACATATAAATAATCCGTCTCATTCACCACCAGTTGTGAGAAATCCCGAACCTCATCCAATTCGGACCCCCGGTCACTCGATGGTTTCAACGCCATTACCAGGCTCGGCTGGTCAGCAGCCTCCACCACAACATGGTCAAGTTTTACCTCAACAGCTTTCTCCTGTTTTCAATAATCACCCTGTTTCTCAACAACCATTACCAACATTTGTATCGCAATTTCCCCCTCCACCACCACCTCCAGGAGTAATAGTGCAATCTGCTCATCATCTTCCCCCTGGGACTCATGGTGGACCGGTTCAACTTCAACAACCTCCACATCAAGGCCCGCATCCTGGTGGTGCACCCTATCCTGGTCAAAGTCACGGGTTTCCAGGTGATACTCGATTCCCACAGGGTCCACAAGGTCCGCAAGGTCCGCAAGGTCCACCAGGTCCACCAGGTCCACCAGGTTCACAGAGAGGAAACAGATACGGGATGCCCATGGCTCCTCCACCCACACAATACTACTCACAGGTTCCGAATTACTCTTATTGGAGACAATAAAATGTAAAGAATAACTCAAGACCTTACTCAGCATTGTATATTAGCATTGGCTCCTTATTTGGAGCTCATCCATCTCACAATGAAAAAAATCCTACGATCTACTGCATCCTTTGTGTCTCTTTATTTTGAATGTACCTTTTTATTGTATTATATACTATTTAATTCCAAAAGGTCGTTGATTCTTTTCCAATTACCTTTGTAAATACCGCTTCCAGAAAATTTATTTAAATCATTGATCTTGATATCCCAGGGGAGATTCTTAATCAAACTCCCAGTATCCATTACTATTCCAATGTCACTAGAAAGTATACCGAGCAAATCAGTACGACTGTCACCAATGTATATGACTTTGCCGTCAGTCTCCGACTTCAACTTGTTCAAGATTTGAAGTTTATCATAGCCCGTGCGTATGCTTGTACTACGATCAAACAAACCAGAACACTTATCAGTTTGGTCGAATTCTAAATCATTCACTATTACGTCTAAAGAATGCCCAATCAGAGCAAGTACAGTTTTAATCCAAATTGAGCTCCAATTCACGCTCAATACCTTGACAGGGATATTCAAGTAGGTACATTTATCCAAAAATCCTTTGAACCCCTCCTTGACTCGAACTTTAGATGCCTGAGTAACAAAAGTCTGTTTATTTGTCCCCTTGAAAAACCTCTTTTTCTCTAACTCTTGAATGGAGGTCATTTCTATGCTTTTCAATCCTTTCTGATAAGCTATTTCTTGATCTATATTGGTAGGAGCGACTGTTGAGGCTTTATACTGATTCAAGGCAGATAAATACACATCAGTGAAATGCTTAAAAGGAGTCTGTTTATATGTCTTGTCTAAGTAAGGAACTTCACAAAGAAGGGAGATCGTGTCCTTCTCCGTAATAGTTTCATCAAAATCGACTACAAACAAAGTCATAATGATTTCGCAATTTTCTGTATATAACAGAGATGGCTGAATTAGGTGAATTAGGATCAGTTGAAAATTTCCAAAGAGAAGGGCAGCAATCAGGTACTACAGGGTCTCCGAAATCGGGTGCTGCTCAAACCAAAAAAGCTCCTGGTAAAACCGAAGGGAAAACTGAAGTTGGTAAAACCGAAGGGAAAACTGAAGTTGGTAAAACCGAAGGGAAAACCGAAGGAAAAACTGAAATTGGTAAAACCGAAGGAAAAACTGAAATTGGTAAAACTGAAGGAAAAACTGAAGGTGATATAAACGTTGCAAAGACTGGAATTGGTAAAACTGAAAATGGTGGACAAACTGGAACCTCTAGGAGCTCGCCCACTATTATAGGTAAGACTGAAGGTGATTTCCACCCTAAGTAAATTTTAATGACTATAGTTGTTTATTGAATTCTAAAAATCGGTAGTCTTTCTCAATGCACTAAAATATATATCCCAATTATTGAAATTCCAAGAATATTTAGTCACTAATTGATTAATTTTGTTCAGTAAATTAGCCAAATTTTTCATACTATCTTGATGGATTTCAATTTCTTGACTTGTAGCCTTTGACTTAAGTTTGATATTCAAGTTATTGGTCAACTTTTGCAGAAGAATATCCATCTTATTGGTATCTGACAAGTACTCAATATTCTTACTAAATAATTTTTGTAGACTGGTATAACTAAGGTTTATTACATCAAACTCTTTGTCATTTAATCCCCTCTCGATGATTTCAGTTGTTAAATAGTTAAGGTCTTTATCAATGCTATCGTCGTTGATGATTGAGTAAAGTAACTCGAAAACCAATTTTCTTATTTCCAAACCTTCATCGATAACATACTTGTAAGGACCCATGGGGATAACCTTCTTGAACTCCTCATAAGGTTTCAATTCCTGGAACAAAACTGGTAAAATCGAACTTAAGTTTCTGTTCAACAACAGAGGATAATTATAATACAAGTTGATATAATTCTTGACAAGTATGATCTTGACTTCAACGTTGACAATTTTGAAAAACTTTGAGCTTACCCCAATGAACTCATTGATAAGTTCAGGTTGACTCGTTGAATTGACTATCAAGTGGTTGACAATGATTAAGTTAGTGTAGATCAAACCCACTGAAGGACTATTTAAATTCAAAATGTTCAAAACTTCACTAAAATCATTATTTTTTATTGAGATAATAGACAATAATTCACCAACCAATTTGAATTCCTTTTTAGTTTCACGTACGTTAACTTCATCTAGAAGCAACTTCCAGATTTGCCTCTCAAATTCTTTATCATCAAAGTTTTTCAAGAAATACTTAATAGAATGTAATAAATAGACCTTGATCAACGGATCAGTGTTGTAGAAATTTTCGATCAATAAACCTGGATCAGATTTAGTCAAGTATCCAAGACTCTCGCTTATTTTGAGCTTGCTATATTCATCGAGTTCCTCTGCATGCAATAATTTAACAAGACTCTTCAAGTCAATGTCTTCCAAGGTATATTCTAAATTGATAAAGCTCAAGAATTGCAATACTTGTAAGAAATCCTTACCAAATTGTTTATTGATCATCTTGTTCAACTGATCTTGTAGGCTTGCAATCTTTTCTTGTAAATTCAACTTGAGAGTAATTATTGCCATTGCCTTAATACTCACAGGTTTACTTAAATCAAGTCTGGACTCAAATTCGTTGTAAAAGTTTCCTTGGGAACAGAGGTTGGTTATCAATCCTTCAAGATTGATTGATCCAACGTCATCTTGAATTGCAATGGAGCTTATGAAATCAGATAAGCGAAACAAATCTTCTTGGCTAAACTTAACAGAGCTCAAATTTTCAAAAATTAAATTAATGATTTTAAGGTCGCTGTTGTGTGAGCTGCCAAATTTCAACAACTCCATGCTACCAAGTGAATAATCAAGCTTTATGAATAACTGGAGAATCAAGTAGTATACTGACTTGTTATTTGAATTAGAGTTTAAGTATAGTTTCAATGTATTAACAAGGAGATCTTCAAAAGGTTTGTTATTCGCAAACTTGGAGATATTTGGATTGGATTTCTTATCAAATATTTGGTTTAAGTTTATCAAGTGTGGCTTAATTAAGACTTCGGAGCTCAAGTTTTGCTCATAGATTTCGATGACTTTTTCAATCTTTTCGGTGTCATCTATCACGTTATTCAAAATGTAGATGTTGATGGAATTCAACAACTCGATTTTCAAATCAATTAATAATTTGACATCGCCTACTTTTTTGATCAATGCCTCAAAAACATCAGCGTTTCTGATGTAATCCAATTTAATCGACAATTGGTTCAAAATTTTTAAATCCATAAATACGATGTTTGAGTTTTTGTTCAACAAATCACATAAGTTTGGTATCAAACTTTCACTTATGAAATTGAGTGTAGCAGGTGAAACTTTACTGACCACAATCTTGATTGAATGAAGTACTTCTATCAATTCAAGATTCCGGGAATTTTTACCCAAAAAGCTCAAAAACCCCTCAATAAAAGCATCAGAAACCTTCAAATTATTTGATAAAATAGTTTCGATTAAGGATAAAAATGTCATCAAGTTTTCGTTGTTGATATTTTTGATGATTTTGTCTTCAACCTCTGGTATGAACTCTTGGAATTCTGGTCCAATGAATGAATTCATAGTAGAAATAGAATTTCTGAATATGAATTCATTTTTATCGTCAATTTTTGTGATAAGATTTGGAAGAAACCTCTTGTTATTCGTTTTAGAAATTAAGACGAAAGTCTTCAATCTCAACTTCCACGATCCGTCATCAAAATCGTCAACTTCGTTTTCCATTTCATCTTCGCTGAAATCGATTTCATCTTCGTCATCATCATCGATATCGAAATCGTCCTCGCTTTTAATTGGGTCATAATCAATGAATTTACTGATGACTGAATCAATCTTCAATCCATAACTAATGATGTTGATCAAAATATCCAAGGAAACCTCCTTGATCGAATTATCTTCGACGATTTGATCGTAATCAAGATCTTCGGGTTCTCGGTCCAAATAATGTTGCACTTGATTAAAAACGTGTTGGACAATATCTGGTTGTAACTTCAACGTTAAATTGTCCAAATTCTTCACCAATGTCAAAATTAATTCCAACTTATTATATGTGTATTTAAAAGACTTGTCTGATTCATCAAAGTTCAAATAGATATGATTTAGTAAAGAATCAAATATTTCATTGTCAATCTTAATTCCACTAGAAAGTAACAAATTTATAGCATGTACTGCTTTCTTACCAATTGAATTTGAAATTTGTTTGAAGGATAGTTTTATTAAGAAGTAGGCTAGTTTTAAAGATTCATCAAAGTTCAAGTTGGGAGCGAATACTTTGATAAATTCTATCAAGACTTCAATCAAATCATTGGAAATATCAAGACTAGCCAATTGAGGTAAAAGGAGCTCAATTAAAGATCTTGGAAGTGAAGTCCCAAATTGGTAATTAGAGTTTAGGATTAACTTCAAAACCATCAATGAAACAGGGTCTCCTCTTTCGCTCTTTACGCTATCAAATAACCTTAATATTATACGACGAATACACGTAGGGGATATATAGGGCAAAATGGCTGGAAACATTTTGGTGGTTTGACTCTTCACATCAGGATTTTGATCATCCAAGAGTTTGAATAAGATATCAACAAATTCTTCGATATGAGAAGAAAGACTCTTGTCTAAAATCTTTTTGAGGTCTTCAAGAGCCATAAACCGCAAGTCGGGATCAACGTCTAATGCTTTATCTTTAATTGATCTAAATGTGGACATTATGCTATATTCTGTGAATATAAAAATGCGAACATATATTCTATATTGATACAGTATCTATTATAAGATTAGAATGCTGAGAGTTTGAGGAGCTGGATTCGGAGTCCAGATCATAGTCCGAAGACTCGGAACTTGAATCTGTTTCTGAATCCGATGACTCATCATAAATGGTGTCTTCTTTACTTTTAATGTGACTTTTTGAATGGGATTCTTTCTTTTTAGCCTTTTGTATTCCTTTCTTCTCTCCCTTACCTGTCTCTTTTTCTTCGTTGTCTTTATTCTTCTTGTCTTTATCCTGTTTTCCTTCAGCCTCTTTATCTACACCTTGAACAAAAACTTTCTCTCCCATATTTTCAATGACCTTCTTGCACCTTACCACATATTCTTGCGTATGATTAAATTTTGGTTCTTCTATTTCGATTTCTGACCTTTCCAATCTAGCCTGTATCTTTTTCTCTATATTTTCTTCAACTTTCTTCATACAGTCATTCCAATCAGCTATAATAGCCTTTAAATCATCCACAAGTCTTTTTCTTCCTCCTCCCTGCATAGTACCTAGATAATCTACCAAATAATTCTCGTACTCATCGGGTACGTACTTTAGATTTTTAATTATCCAATTCTGCTTTTGTTTACTGAACTTCCAGTTGTCTTTGTCTTCAGTGAATTGCTTCAAATAAACGAATTGATCTTTCACAGGTGGAGGTGGTCTTTTGTCTTTTGGTAATTTTTGTCTTTTTGGAGGCTTTTTACCATCTTTTGGTGTCGTTGGCTGCTTTCTTTTTTTAAGTTGTCTCAAGTGTTTTTGATCTATGGTTTCAAGATGTTTTATTTCGTCATCATTAGAGTCCTTGACTTGTAAACCTAACTTTTTCCAAGCTGGCTCCATTCTTGTGTTTTAATTATGAGTATAAAGAATGTATGCGCGAAGAGATGGGCTTTTTGAAGATGCGTTTTTCTTTGAGGAAAAATTTTATTTATAAACTACTTTCTTCTTGATTCATTTTCGTAAATCAGCAGCTCTTGTCACTCTGAGGACAGATTTCGGAGCTGGTATGGTACGAAAATGATAAGATCGATAAAAAACGGGCAATATTTTGACAGAATTTATAGACCAGTGTAAATTTTGCTTCACACATTGCCCAGAGTGAAAAATACATTGTTTGAGTCTGACATGAGATTACTTCCTCGTGCTAGATATAGAAAAATGTAGACATTTACAATCTGTATTCTTTAATAACAGTTTTCGATATAGGGTCTCTAATTTATAAAATGCTTCTCCTATAAGTTGATCTTAATCAATTTTTTGTAACCTTCTATTGCATCAACAAGGTCTTTGCTTTCAACGTATTCATTAGCTCCATGAGCTACATGGATACTACCTGGTCCATAAAGGTATCTCTTATCTAAATGTTGCAACATGTTAGGAACATCCGTAGAGTATGCCAAGATTATAGAATCAAATCCAGGAACTTTGTAGTCTAAGTATTGAGGAACAGCTGAAAAGGGTATATCATAATACAAGTGCTCAATGCCCCTTAAATTTGACTCCACCGTTTCTCTGACTTTGTCAAGATCTTTAGAAACTCTAAAGAAGATGGAAGCGTTACCAGACGAAGGGATAACATTTGCTGCAACTCCGATGTTGACTTCACCAATATTCATGGTAGTGGGTCCTAGGAGTTCAGAATGGGGCCATTCAGCATTTAATAGATCATTCAAAGACGGGAGTAAGATTTCTGAAGCAGATATTCCTAACTCTGGGTATCCAGAGTGAGAGGCCTTGCCTTCAACATTAATATTTAACATCAAATTACCCTTATGACCCACCCCCAATTTCAATTCTGTCGGTTCACCAAAGATACCAATTTCCCACTTACAACCCAATTTAGTACTAGCTTCTCTCATTCCAATACCAGTAGTTTCTTCGCCTACAACGAACAATAAAGAGACATCACCATCTTGAATTTCACCTGATTCCATCAAAGACAAATATGTGAAAATTTGGGATGCTACAGAAGCCTTGGCGTCACAACTGCCTCTCCCTTGGATTCTTGAACCATTCGTAGAGTATGGAAAGAAAGGAGGGACAGTATCGATATGACTAGTTAATAAGATTTTTGTGTCTCTTTTTCCACCTTTATAGGCGTAAACATTAAGTCTATTTTCTGTGACTTCTTGAAGTTCAACATTCAATCCGTTTTGTTCCAAAAAATCTTGAATGTACTCGGCTACTTTTCTTTCATTTGGTTGCACTGATGGAATACTAATAATATTTTTGTGGAAATCAAGCATACTTTGTTGGTTAACAACAAAGTCATATAATTCTGTGTTATACTTGAAAACCATTTGGCAACTAACCAAAGGTAATAAAAATAAATACCAAAACATCGAAAGTGATTATTTGACTACTATACTAAAAGTTTTTTATTACGCTCGCTACTAGTCATAATTACTTAATGTTTCCGAATCTCCTGTGAAGATTCCTGTTCCTTAACTTTTTGTTCATCCATTTCTTTCTTCTTTTGATCAAGCCATCCATTAAGTTTCGAGGTCAAATCATTGGCAATTTCGTCAGCTTTTTTGTCTTTATCATCGCTTTCCTTCATTTGTTTCATAGCGTTAGTGAGATAGTCGGCAGAGCTATCGATATATTGGGAGAATTGAGGGTATTTTGAAGAATCAATAGATGACTTTAAGTTATCCATCAAAACTTCAAGTTTCTTTTGGTCTTCTTCGGCCGATATGTGATCTTGTTTATTGCCATCTGACATTGTTGATTAAACTGCTTGCTTTAAAGGTCTCCAAACAAGTTTTTGAGTTTTAACTGAGGTGAATTTGAAACATACACGCAATACCCCAGAAATTATTTTTAATAGTGAATTTGGGACTAGCCAGCTGCAAGTTGCTAATGAAAAACTTCCTGCGTGTTTTATATGAGGAGTTTTAATAATAAGCTCCGCAATCCAGAATTTTTGTAGACATTGTCAAACATCGGTTATCATTTCCCTCTGCTTGCCTCAAAACAACCGGACTTTGTTCAGTTGTTTACCCCCACTGCTATCACGTCATCAGTCTTCTACTATCGCTAAAAAAAGAAAATATTACAGACTTAAAAGTATTGCACATGGAAAGTGGAGAGAGACTGACTGTTTATATTTTGATCACTAAAATCGCAAAATGCGGGACGGAGAACTGAAATACAGTTGACTACTATAAAAGGGAGGCTTGTTCTCGTTTGAAGTGTTTGGCTTTGTCGAAAAAAAAAAAAATTTAAAGAGTAGGCTCTTCTAGACTTCTCATTAGAATTATTGTGCATCAACATCAGCTTCTCGCCCATAACCAGTTTTCGTGGTAAGCTACCCCAGGCCATTTTCTGGAATTCGCACGATTATTTAAGCCAAATTTTGCCTGCACTAATAGTACCAAGTTTGGTATATGCACAACATAGAACTTCTTTAGGGAATCCTAATTAGGAGACCTAAAATCGTTATAGTTCTGTACATAACTTGACATTTACACGTTAGACATTTACACGTTAGACATTTACACACTACATTTATTTTCATATAAAATCAAGTGTCCCCCTCCTTATATTCATAACAATTCGAATAAGACTGATAAGTTAAAATGGTACTAGGAATTTATCAAACTTTTAATTCTTCTATTTCGGCTGTTAAAGACTTAATTATGACTGGTTTCATATTCGCCCACACTGCAATTGTGTCTATTGAAAACTTTTTTGTGGACATTTTTGACACGGTGATTTATTACTCCATGAACTCATTAATGCTTATACTACAGTTATTTGAATTGATTGTAAATGTGTGGAACACCCTCGATAAAAATATTGGTTTAATTCTTTCGGGATATCAAAATGGTTTCATCAAAAATATAAATTAAACAATCCGTGGTTTCACTAATACTAGGCATGTATTTCCTGGTTCGTTCTGCTTGAAAGTGTTTTGATAAAATGATAAGGTCATAGTTGCAACGGTTAGACTAAAACGGCTGTACTGCAGGTGGGGCGCAAGGTGGGGCTAGATTTCACTGTCGCAGGGTATTTTGCATACTACACTGAGCATGTGAATTATTCAAAGGGTAGACAAGCTAGTACTGATACCAACAAGTCTAGACCTGGAAAGCAACTGTATAATTTTTAGAGTATTTATTAATAAGTTTTAGATTTAATATGATTCCATTTACAAGTCTGTTCTATAAATTATTGGAAAAGCACTCCGCATCGCCATTTTCAGGCCGTTCTCTCAGGCTAAAAAGGAAGTCTATATGTTGCATATTTTGGGTCCGTGTTAAAAACACTCGCAAATGCTCTTGAGCATGAAATTTGTTGTGGCGGTTATCTGTATACCATATGTAGCTCTATGCCAAACCATACTATACTATAGAAGAGAAGCAATGTTAAGTTCATATTTAAGTCCTTAAGACAGATAAATCATTTATGAATTATTCAATAATAAAGGGCTCTTAATTCCACTGATTTTTGTTTGTGATCTATATAATACCTTTGGTTTCTAAAGCCAGCAATTGTTATCCAAGGATGTTTCAAAATAATCTTCTTCAAATCTTCAATGGAGCCTTCGTCTCGACGAGTTTCATCTTCAAACGACGTTAAATGGTGGTGGTTTGTGGGTACATAGTTGTAGTATAATGTTCTTAAAGACTTCTGTTTTGAAAGGTCTATATCCTTTTCAGCTTCCCCAACAGTAAGATGTTCGAGTTGATCAGGCAAAATACGATTAATGAACCGATACAGCGATTCGCCCAGGAATCTTTCACCTTCTAAATGTAACGAAATCAATCTAGCCCAATTACTCAAAGCAAATCTAATCGCACTGGGGTTGAATCTTAATTTTTCAATAGTTGAAGTATCAAAAGCCTGCCAGGCTATTGTCTGGTGTTTTACACCATCAAAGGAAATATCCAATTCCTTTAGTCGAAGCTTACCATAGCTAGTGTTAAAAATCCACATGAGATCTGCATCTCCTCTAATTTTCAAACGTTGTATATTGTTACCATGTAGATTGGTAATATTAACAGCCATATTCCTGATTGCACCACTGATTAAATCCCTCTCTTTATCAAATCGTACTTCTAGATCCAAATCAACATTCTTACTTGTCCCAAATTCGCTCCAATTAGATGATTTCATATCTACTATTAAACGCACTTTACAGCCTATTTGCTTGCATTTCAAGTAAAGGGGATCGTTTTCCGTGGTATAATACAAATATACTCTTTCTATTAGTTGGGGATAAAACAGTTGGCTCGATAAAAGACTTCTGAATTGTGATTTTGTCATCGCCGTGTATTTGATAATTCCTGAAACAAGAGGCAGGCTCGGTAATAAAGGAAAACTTGGTATTAATTGAAGTCTTCCATGCTCTTGATGGTCATAAACAAGGACATTTTTGAACAACTCGCCTTGAACTAGCATAAAAATACGTGTACTTAAATTCATAATCTTCAAGAGGGAGTCTTGATCTAAATATGATAATATTAGCTTGACCTCCTCATTGGAGAGATTATCAAGCGAAGTTACCATAAATGCACTTAGATAAATGCGATCCGAGAAATACACACCAAGTGTTCTTATACCCGAATCGATTATATACTTTAAGATCCAGATTAGTAATCAACAATCCCGGATATTTACGTGTTAAACGAAAACCAAGTAGCAGAGAAAGATTGAACTTTTTTTAGGAGTGGTTTTCGGCTCTCAAAAAAAATACAACGAATCTCTGAATTTTGCAACTTTCGGTGTTTGAGTCTAAAATTTTACTGAGAGCAAGGTAAAATTCGGGAGAAAAGGAAGAAATTGCCGGTTGCAACACATCTAGCTACATCTTAAACACCTTACAACATAAAGAATAGTTTCGATATTGGTTAGTAGAGCGAAGAAAAGTGCATGGCTTTATGTCACAATCCCGTATGCGTGTTGTAAGTTTTCCAAGCCAAAATAGTCTTTGGTATCATATACTTTCGTACCAGCTATCGAGGCTCAGATATAAGTAGCATCAGCTACGTGGTCTATGCTCTTTGAATTTCTAAATGCTTCAACAGCCCAAATTTGTGATGCACAGTTCAAGTTTTGTTCAACCCCTCAGCGGATGTTTCAGATTTTTCTTTTAATCCCCAATTGGGTAATCATTCTTGTTTCACTTTTAAAAAACTATTTCTTTTTATTATTTGATTCATATTCTCCTCTAGTATCTGTTCAAACGGTAATCTTACCACATAGACAAAAGGTATTACAATAATTGTTAATTATTATTGATTTCAAATTCCTTGGGGATAGAAATTTGTAATTTAATGAATCAATATAAGTTGGTGAACAAGTGAGTTGTCTTAGCTTGCCTTATATAGTATTCAAAGTTTGTTTCAAAGAAGTAATTCAGGTTTTGGAAAGATCAGTTTGAAGTAATTTTCAGAGGTCGTACGTATATTCTGCGTTTTACTAAATTCTCTTCCCTAGAAGGATGAAATCCTTCTTGATTCTCCAATCAACTAGTTACAATAATGACTAAACCATCTTCCTTTTATATTTGATTTCGTATAATCATTTTTTCAACATGAAACATTTAACCTTCTCAGTGTATGTTTCAGATCTCTCTTACACTTCCCAATCGGGTAATTTTTCTTGTTTCACCTTTAAGCATAATTTTTGTTTTATTATAACATTCGTATTCTTTCTTATATCTTTTCTCTGATAATTATATCTTTATCTTTGATAAACGTCATCTTAACCCATTGACCAATTTTTCAAATTACTGACAAAAGGCATGACGTGTTTTACTTTAGAAATAAGTGGGCGTGTGGTCTAGTGGTATGATTCTCGCTTTGGGCGACGGTTCAGATTAACTGAACTGACATACAAGCATGCGAGAGGCCCTGGGTTCAATTCCCAGCTCGCCCCTTTTTTTCCGAATTCCTAAAATCAAAAATATGATGCAGTTTAATTATCATATCAATATCATAACACTTTAGTTTGTCTAGTATACATTTTTATTATTTATAAATAGTTAGATAATGCTAGTTCTACTTGGATAATTCGCTCTTCACCCATCCTTCCAAGCCGCCTTTGACAATGATGTCTTGCAAGTTGGTACCTAATTCACCTACTTTTTGAGTCAAGATAATATTACTATCTGAATCAGCAACGTAAACCATTGCCTTAGTCACATCCCATTTCAAGAACCAGCCCGTTCTAATAGTCAACTCATTGGAGTCCTTGAACTTTTCTCTCAACATGTTGATTAAATCTGGGATCTCTAAGGTTAACAAAGCATTATTGATAGAATTTCTGGAAAAAATATTTCCAAAAGAACCAGCCACAACCAATTTCATACCTTTAGCTAAAATAGCGGTAGCCGCTTGTTCCCTGGAAGAACCAGTACCGAAGTTATAACCACTGATGATAATATCACCACCATGGACTTTGTCGTTGAATTGGGAATCATAGTTTTCCATACAAACTTCTGCCATTTTTGATTTTGGAATATCATCTTGATAGGTATATTTACCTGGGTAAATACCATCAGTGTTGATGTTATCAGCATCACATAAGATCAACTCACCAAGAATCTCAGTTGGGAAACCCTCTAAAATTTCAACAGAACCTGTACTCTCAGAGGTTTCAACAGAAGCTTGAGCTATAGGAATGGTGATTTCTTTGGTGATATCTGGGTTGGCAGCAACCAGTTTACCCTCTAATTCTTCAGGGCCACCAATTTTACCTAAAACAGCAGAAGCAGCGACAATTTCAGGAGAACTTAAATAAGCTAAGGCATCCTTAGAACCCATTCTCCCTTTGAAGTTTCTGTTGGTTGCAGAGATACCAACTTCACCTGGCTCTAACAATCCCATACCTAGTCCAATACAAGGACCACAGCCAGCTGGTAAAGCAATAGCCCCGGCGTCCATAATTTCTTTCCAGGCACCAGAAGCTTCAGCATCTTTTTGGACATTAGATGAAGCAGCAGCAACGTAAAACTCGACATCAGGGTGAACTTTCCTTCCTTTCAAAATATCAGCAGCAGCTTTAATGTCACTCAATCTGGAGTTGGTACAGGAAACCAAGTAAGCTTTGTTTATCTTGATGTTTTGGTTTGATAAATCATGCAACGAGTTCGAGATTTTAACAGAGTTTGGTCCAGATATGTGAGGGCTCAATGAACTAAGGTCGATTCTCAAGTGCTTAGCATAAACAGCGCCATTATCAGAGCTCAATGGAGAAGTGAACACATCTTTAATCGTTTCTTGGTTTACTCTTGGATGAGGTTGAGGTAATTTTTTGAGTCTTTCGTCATAGAATGCTTTCAAGGTCTCATCAACAGGAAATAAACCGGATAAAGCACCCCATTCTGTGGTCATATTAGCAATGGTTAACCTGTAATCAACAGATAAGTCCTTGACTCCTTCACCCACAAATTCAATAGCATGATTCAATACTTCGTCATTATTGAATACTCCACACAAAGTAACAATGATATCCTTACCTGTGACACCTTTTGGAAGTTTACCAACCAATTCCACCTTTGCAACAGGGGGAATCTGCCACCAAGTTTGACCAGTAGCCCATATAGAAGCAGCGTCTGTTCTCACGATTGGAGTACCCAATGCACCAATACCACCGTAAGTATTGGAGTGAGAATCAGAAGCCACCGTCAAGTTAAGTGGGAATGCATAACCTTCTTCGATCATGATTTGATGACCTATACCTCTACCTGCAGGGTAGAAGTCAATACCTTGCTCTTTAGCAAAGTTTTCAATATTTTTGTACTTTTTCAAGTTCAGCTCAGATTTATTTTGCACGTCGTGATCCAAAGTACAGACTATTTGACGATTATCCTTGACCTTTGAAGCACCCAAACCCATGAACTTTGTAGCCACAGGCCACGAATTGTCGTGAGACATACAATGTGCTGGTTGGATTGTCACGTAATCACCACTGTATACTTTTTTACCCAGTTGTAAACCAACAGCATATTTCTGAACGATTTTTTCAGTCAAGTTTTGACCTCTTAATCTCATCAGACTAGAAGAGAACAGTCTGATAAACAATTTCGTGTTGGACATTATATTTCAGTTTCAAAGTTCCCCCCGAAAAAATTATAGTAGTATTAGTTTAAATCTATGGTTATAAAAAGATTGAAATTTTTCACCGCTTCCATCAATTTTGAGAGTGCATACACTCTCGATAAGGCATTGCGCATAGAAAAATGAGTCAGAATCATTCAGAGTACAAGTATTGGTTGATGCGACAGTTGGTAAGCGGAATAATTAGTCTTATTCTTGCATCTCTGTACGTTGGGAGTATTCATACTTTAACTCCAAGTTCCATACGAAGTAAAGATCGCAATGATCCTGATGTTATCCGTTATAGATTAAGAAGAATTTCTCTTTTATGTGTGGTAATTTTCACCATTTTACCCCCAATTTTATCAGTCTTGAATAACCAAACTTTGCTTAAGACCTACGAAGACTTGCGTTTTGTTCCTTCTCATATCAAAGAATTAAAAGGGATATTTCATTGCACAACCATGATATTAGTACTATATTCCAGCCAAGTTTTTGATTACTTGGTGAATATCCCCACAAATGAGTGGTCTCGTGACTTTAAGGAAAATTTTTTTACATTACATGGAGTTAGAAATCATTTATTCGCCCCAATCACAGAAGAACTTATATACAGATCCGCTATAATCACGACCCTTAAGTTTAATTTTACGAGATCATCAACCATCTATTATAGCCCGCTACTCTTCGGAGTTGCACACCTTCACCATGGGTACGAACTTTACTTTCGGAAAGGGGAAACAGCTGCTGTAGTTTTTGCTACAGTGGTATTTCAAATATTGTACACTACGCTATTTGGCATGCTAGCGGGCTACATATTTGTTGAGTACCGAAGTGTTTGGGCTGCAATAATTACTCACTGTGTATGTAATTTGATAGGTTTTCCTTCTATTACTGTTAATGGATCCCATGTTGTCAAGACTGTATACTACATGCTTTTGGTTTTGGGTCCTCTTTCCTATTGGAAGCTCATTTAATGTAAAAGAAAGTGGTACTCTATTTGTTCCACATGAACAATGAAAGTCGTATAGTAGATTTAGGGTTTTTGTGTAAGAAAACCGCATTTTATTCTCATTTCCAAATTTTGTCGCTTTGATTTTGTCTCTATTTAGAAAACTTTGAGATATTTCAAATACCGTGTTCTACCGTTTATTTTAGTGAGCGAAGTAGACGTTATTGACCTAGTTCCACCACATAATCACCTTATACTCTTGAGATACTTTACTTGAGTTTATTGCATTTTCGGCATATATTCCATTACTCATCCTTTCTTAACCAGATCATTGTATTTTGCCCCGTCATTTATTATTTGGATTTTAAAAGCTCCTATTCTTAATTTCTGGCCCGATTTGATGCATTATTCTCAGTCATTCACTTAACATGTCCCATACCACACCTACTTCAATACTGTCTGATGGCAGTAATAAAGATAGAGATGCTCTATCCGATCGTGATAGTTATCGCACTGCAAGTATCAACAACTCCTATACTGACAATTATCTGAATTTGCAACTGATGAGTTACGAGTCGGCTGCTAAGGACATCCAACATGAAAAGAAAATGGTGGCTGCTTTGAAGCGGCTTTCTATTGGACACATGATGAATTACGATCCCGACTTACCTAATGAAGAACCAGAGTTTCAATTCCTGTTCCTGGATACAATGTTCGATGATCGTAAACAAAGAGAGACGTCTCCTACAAAATCACCTTCTCCTGCAGCATCAAGATCACCTTCTCCTACTTTATCCACTAAGAGTAATCTTTTATCTGGTACGAGGTCGTTAACAAGGTCAAGAACAAACTCTCTTAAACATGGAGGTGCCAACGAAAATAATTCTTTACCGCTTGATATGTCTGATTCTGATGAATCTTTAGATGCTGAGGCACTATTATGGGTGCCGGCTGAAATCCACCCAGAGGTTGCCCCTGAGAACTTCAAGAACCATGTTAAGTCCACAGTTGAAGAAATCATGGAACGCCAAATTTCCAGGAAGAATTCCCTAAACAGAAAGTCTTCCTTAGCTACTTCAATTTCTCGACACGACTCCAAAAAGGAAAATGAAAGCCCGGTCACCTCGAAAGAATCTTCGCCCACAAAATCTGAAAAGCAAGAAAGTCCTATCAAAACTCCGCCTGATTCAAGTAGTTCCCCGTCCCCTTCTCCAAGTAACAAACTTCATAATAGATTTAGCAATCCCTCATTGAAAGACTTGTCCAATGAGTTGGAAAGGTTATCGAAGATGGCGGGTAGAACCTCCACAGATGCTGTCACAGTTGCAAGAACTCTCTCAGCTTCTTCCTTGGGATACACTGATGTAGAAAAGTTGGCCATTGACGAATTGAATTCCTCTCCAAGATCGAATAATTCGGCAGATGAAATTTATGATCCATTATCGCCTTCTTCTCAAAGAACATATGAAGAAAACAAATTCCCATATGATACCGATCCTACTGAAACTGATTATATTAACGTCCAATTCTCTTTGAGAAGATCCAGGAGAGTTGATTACAGAAAGCAACAGCTGAGCGTCCAGCCTTCTGGGTCAAAGCTACAGACAATCAAGGCAGATAGGATATCTTGTTTGAGAAGCAATCTATCAAAAGACGTGGTTCCCCAATTAAAACACTCATCTGCAACACTTGTGAAGGATCCGATTGAGTCTGTACTGGATAACTCAGCTACTGATATGGTTATGGCTCACGACCCTCCAACATCACAAAGACAAAGAAAATCAAACGTACTGGGTCTTTTACCTTCGAAGCAGTATTCCAGGTCACATCGTAACTCGCAACAGATGTTTTCGTATAGAGATCCAAACATAGACCCTACAGCTGGCTTCACAAAAGATTCACCTTATGGCAATGCTGTACCAACATCACCATTAGAAGAGAAGCTTGTTGCCACAAAATATTCTCAGCATAATTTAACGAAAAGATTATCTCATATAAACATTGGATCAGGCTCCCTGTCGACTCCATCACGACATAGGTCTAAACAGCATATACCATCTCTTGGACACGTGCAAGGATCCCCGGAATATGCCCCTTCTTCAAGGTCATCGTCTGGCGGTTCACACTCCAGAGAGAGACAGATGGCTCCTGGGTATCCTCCAAAAGAGGTTCATGGGCAATATCTTAACAACAGACAAATGCATTCTTTGTCTAAACATGGACCACTGCTGAAGGCACCAATACCTCGGAGCCAGCAACAACAGCCTCAGCACCATCCTCAACAATTCCAACAATTTCCTCACAACCAGCAATATCAACACCCACAGAACCACGCTCATCCCAAACAACAGCAACCTCATCACAAACATCGTCACTATCATGGCTCACAAAAGCATTCAATAGGTCATCATAATACCCAACTCAATCCTCAAGTGTCTCAAGGGTACCGTGTTGCAAACTATAATAGTGAAGGTCAGTTCCAACAAGTCTCAAGTTCTAATGTTCTTCGAAGACAAAGACAGAAGCCCGACTCAATGAGTCAACCACATAAGCAAGGTACAAAACAGGTGCCAGTGAATTACAAGCTGAACTCTTCAGGGAAACCAATTCCGATCAGACAAATGGTCACCCAACAAGTGGTGTCCCCACAACAGGCTCAAATTTTAGAGCTGTCACTAGGAAACAACTCCTCTTCCCACCAAAGACAGATCGACCCTGTATTTCCTTTGGATAGATCTCCAGAAAAACGTCTACTTTCAGAAGGCTCTCCAACTCGCCTGATTGATAATGTATCCACAAAACCTTTGCAAGCTTCGCCTACCAAACCTGTCAGATCTCGCTCAACTATTGAAGTTAATCGGCCTCAAGATAGAAAAAAGCTTACTAGTGCTTCAGATTCTAATCTCCCTTACTCTACAACTAGGAATGATCCACTACAACGGAGTACAGACTCAATCAGAAGCCAGGAAACGTCGAAGTCAGAGAAGCTCAATGAGAATCTTGACTTACTTAGAAGTGAAATTAATGAATTCAAGGAAAGTTTGAGTAAATCTGAGAAGTTGAAAGTTCAAAAGCCCGTAATAATCAATGATTCACCAGAAAGCCAAGATAACCCCGACGTCGATTTCAGCTTTGAGCAAAGTTATCAGGATCTCTCTTTTGAAGATCAACTCGGTATTGGTTATAATGCCGACAACGATGATGATGAGCTTCTATCTGAAAAGCAGTTAAGATCAGTTGAATATTTAGATCAACCTTTGGCCCAAGAGATCGAAGATGAACTAGAGAAGGCAGAATTCGAAAGGTCGTTAGAAAACACCACTGCTCTGAGTGAGGGGGACACTTTGAAAGAACCTGAAAATGACCTGGTTGAAGTTTCACAAAAAGAAATCGCTCAAAAGATTGCAATTATTGACGAGATTGATGCCCATGAAATTTCTGATCAATCTTCGGTAGAAGTTTTACTGGCCAATGACCAAATGAATACGCTTCAAAATGTTTTGGGGCAAACTCGGGGGTCATCTGAAGAAGTAGTCAGAGATTCGGTTGACTCTATACATTCTAGTGGATCTTCTCGTAATCAACCCAGAAGTAACTCGAATAAGAAAAAAGCATGGCCATGGAGTAAAACACAGAACAAAGAAAAGGAAAGGGAAAGGTCTCTCAGTTCTTCCACTCTTGAATTGACGACTGTCAATGAGACCCCAAAAGCAACCCCAAGATCCGTTTCGTCTCCAGAAATCTACCAGCAAAGTCAAAATGGGTCTCAGGATAGTATCAAGGATGACCTACCAACAACAATCGAAGAGGTGGGGCCAAAAACAAAAGAAATAAATGCTAAAGAACCATCTGTTGGCAAAGAGAATGTTATCAGTAAATTCTTCAAGAAGAAGAGAAGTAATTCATCACCGGTAATCGAAGAAAAGCCATCTTCGAATCCTGATGTTACCGTGGATTACGAGTCAGATTCAGATGTCAAGAGGTCTAGTATGACTTCAAGAATTTTTAAGAAAAAGGCAATTAAAAGAGAGGATCCAAAGAACAAATTGGGATTGAAACTTCTTAGGTCCTCCTCCAATAATTCTCTCCAAGATAAGACGTTGTCCAAGGAATCAGGCGAATTCTCCCCTAAATCTGACGGAATGGAGGGTGATGAAAATGTAAGTTCTGCGGCATCCTCCTTTGAAAAGAAGCCAGAAGAGTGTAAAAAAGAGCCTTCTTTGGAAGGAAAAGTCGGCAAAAGAGACAAGGATAAAGAAAACTACAAGACAGAGAAGAAAGATAAAAAGAGCAAGAAGAACAAAGAAAAAATCAAGGGAGAGCCAGAAGAGCCAAAAAAGACTGAACTCGTCAAGTCTCAAGAACAAAAAGACCAAGACGATAAACTATTGCAAAGTACCCAAGAAGTTCAGGAGAAGATTAAGAAGTCCATCAAGAGGTCTTCAAAGGCGAACCAACCTATTGAGTTCACCGACTCTGCATTTGGTTTTCCTCTACCACCACCTTCTCAGTCCACATTGGTTATGTTAGATTATCGTTTCCCAGTCCATGTCGAAAGAGCAATTTACAGATTATCTCATTTGAAGTTAGCAAATCCAAAAAGATCATTAAGGGAACAAGTGTTATTATCAAACTTCATGTATGCATATCTCAACTTGGTTGACCATACTTTGCATTTAGAACAGCAATTGAATGGTGATGAATCTGTGCCTGATGATACTGAAGGGCAATCTAATAGCAATGATGTTAATCAACAGGTACTTAATTTTGATGAAGAACTCGAACTTGAACCAGAACATGAGGCGTTAACTGAAAAACAATCAACGAATGAAGCCATGATGATAGTTCATTGAGGTAAATAAAAAGCATTCAGAATCCTATATTTTGCATAAACAACGGTACTTTGTAGTCCTGTAGTAATTTTTCTTTTGCAGCATTCACCGGTTGGTCTGGATATTCGAGCCCGGACCATCGCATCGTTTAAAAAAAAGTGAGGTGATAATACAAACAACGCGCAAATAAAACTTCACGCAACAGCCTTTTTTGAATTATTTGAATATGAGTGGTGGAAAGAATTTACCATTATTATCGGCCGCTGAAGTCAAGAAGCACAGCAACACCCAAGATGCCTGGGTTACTTTATACAACAGGAAAATTTATGATGTGACCAAATTTATCGATGAGCATCCAGGTGGTGCTGAAATCATTTTGCCATATTTAGGACAAGACGTTACCCAAATTATGGCAGATAGTATATCACATGAACATTCTGAGAGTGCTTATGAAATGATGGATGACGAAATGGTTGTCGGATATCTCGCTACCGCTACTGAAGAAGAAGAATTGTTGAATAACAAGAATAAGACCCCAGTTGAAGTCAGATTGCAGAAAGACTTTACAATGGATGAGTTTCACGATGAATTACCTGCTTTGGAAATGTTATCCATTCAAACTGATTACAACGCTGATATCAAAAAGCATAAATTTTTGGATTTGAATAAGCCTTTGTTTCTTCAGGTTCTACTTGGTGGCTTTTCCAAGGACTTCTACTTAGATCAAGTTCATAGACCCAGACACTATGGTAAAGGGTCTGCACCTTTCTTTGGTAACTTTTTGGAACCTCTCACCATGACTCCTTGGTATGTCGTTCCAATTTTCTGGTTACCTGTCAATTTTTACTTCTTTTACCTTGGATGGGTTAATCAAAGTAAGGTTATTGCTTTAAGCTTTTGGGTCTTTGGTCTTTGTGTTTGGACCCTAGTGGAGTACTTCTTGCACAGATTTTTGTTTCATTTAGATAGGTATTTACCAGACCATCCAATTTTCCTCACTTTACATTTCACTTTACATGGTGTCCATCACTATTTACCAATGGATAAATTCAGATTAGTGATGCCTCCAACATTGTTCATCTTAATTGCTTATCCATTCTACAGGCTAGTCTTCTCCATTTTTCCATGGGCTATGGCTTGTTCTGGTTTCGCCGGGGGAACTTTGGGTTACATCATGTATGATTGTACCCACTATTTTTTACACCACACTAAATTACCTGCTTACTTTCAAGAGTTGAAAACTTATCACTTGGAACATCATTACAAGAATTATGAATTAGGATTCGGTGTCACTTCAAAATTTTGGGATGTTATCTTTAATACTGAAATCACCACTACTTTTGAGAAAAGAGGCTAACTCTCAATGGAAGACTAGAGTCATATTTCTTTTCTTAATCCTTGTTTATGCGTTGTTTATGTAGATAAAAAAAATTTAATATGTACACTAATTAAAGTTGATCATGTATTCATCTTCATTAATGCGAACCCCACCATGTTGCAAGGCGAATTCAGGGTAATCGTTTGGGTCCTTAGGAAATTTGAATTTCTTGGATTGTGAACCACCCCGTTTACGGTCATATCCCTTGTTCCAAGAGAGTATTTCGTTCCTTCCACGTTGCCGTACCAAATCCATGAATATCATTCTCTTGAAATCTGTAACCCGTTTTTCTTGCTTCTTAGAGTCAAGTAACCTTTCTAAAGTGATTTTTTGTTCTCCTGAATTAAGATCTCTTCTGACACCACGGATTTCAACAAGTTTGTTTAAATAATCATAATATTCGAAAGGCTCCTTTTCATCAAACTCTAGATTATTATACTCGTAATTGTACAGGACAGTCAGAAACAACTTTTCACATTTCTCGTAGAAGTTAATACTATCAGTGTTGACACTTTCAACATTTCCAAGGTTATTGCGCTTCCGATAAGTGGAGTCTGCCTTCAGAGAAATAAATTTGTGAGGCAACCTCTCATTAGAAATCAACATATCTTGCCATGTCAAAAAGCCGTGATAGTTATGTAGATCCTTATGAGCAACTTTGGCCAAATCTTTGACCAATTCGTCAACCTGACCGCAAAGAAGTTTTGTCATTTGGTCAGCCACGGGACCTTCAAAATCAGTAGTCATATACTCGTCCTCTTTCAAGTTCATTTGGCATATGCGTTTCGAAATTGCTCTCTGTAGAAGGGCCTTCATTTCTAGATACAAACTAGCCCTGTGATCACTTTTTTTTTGTCTTATTATGACACTTAAGGGGGTATTGATAGGGATGTCATCCATCACCTCATCTGTTCGTAGTGTACCAATTTCAGTATCATCTTCTCCCTCATAATCTTCGTACTCATCATCTTCATCGAAGTCAAGTTCAAAATTACTGTTTTGTTCATTATCCTCCTCTTCTCGTTCACGATCGTCGTCCTCATGGTTTTCTTCGCCCTCTATTGTCCCTTTATCTTTATAATTGAAAAAACTCATACTTTCATCAAAGCTATCATCACTAGAGAAAAAGTTTTCATTTTGTGTGCTATTCTTTGACTGCTTATCAATTTTAAGAAAAACATCATTTTGTGTATCACTTAGTCCATCTTCTTCCTCAGACATATACTCTGATTCGGAGCTACTAACAAAGTGAAGCTTTTTTCTGTATGCACCGTCTTTACTAATTTCTTGGTCCAATAGCAGGGTATCATTTAAATTATTTACTCCGTTGACCCCATTCATGATGTTTCTTTTCTTTGAATTGGGTACAGAAGAATTGGATGTTTTTTTAGGTTTCTTCACATGGAGTTGGGTTTCTTCTTCATTATCACTGGATTCACCTATACTTTTGCGTTCTTTCCAAAGTAGCTCGAATTCCTTTTGCACCACTTCTTTCGATATAGATAATTCCAAAAGAGTTTCATCAGTATAAACAGATGCCACTCTTGGATCAGGTACAACATCCGCGTTTAAAGGCCATTTAGACCACGAAGCTTTAGGTATGATTGGATGTAAAGCTCGGAGAAGAACAGATGAGTATAAATGAACTGCAAGATCATCCAGATGGTTTTGTTCTAGAGTTTCTAAAACTTGCTTGCAATCGTCTAAATCGTTTGAACTTGATTCCATAGATAGAAATGAGAGAATAATTTGTCGCAGCCAAAAGGTTCTTAAATGTAATATAAATGGTAAATTGGTTTTTTCATCTTGGGACTTATTATCCGATCTTTTTATTTTTGCAAAGAGCCAAGATTTTCCATCTACTGGAATGATCGCTTAAGCTACGAGTTACGATGTTATAGAACTCTCAACTCTTTATTTATGCGATTTATGAGATTTACTGTTAGATGTCTGCAATTACTACCGCGTCACTCTCCAATATATATATTTACTATCAGTTACAGCTGGAAGAAGGATCTACGAAATTCCGAGAAAGCTTTTTAAATATTGTTGTGAATTTGCTGTTTGTACTTGCTCAAATCATTGGAAAAAGTGATTTTCAACGAAAAATTGTTCTTGAATTTGTTTGATTTGTTATTCGTGAAACGTCAACATTCATGCAAACCAAGTCAGAATGTTCCCTTTATAGGAGTGGAACCTTATTAACTAATTGAGTAGATCAATGACCCTTCTTATGCTGAATAAACCCATTAAAGACGGTAATACAATCAGTATCTTTGCTTGCATCATGCGTTTTCAGAAGTTTGCAGCCATATGTTATATATTTGAAATTATTTCCTCCCAAGTACCTCGTTAGTGTCTAGCTGAATCCGATTTATAATTTTCCATTGAATTACAAATATCAGGTAGTGCATGTGTCTAAATAGATTTCTCTGGTAGCTGAATCGTTGATATCATTTTAAGGATTAACTATATGCAGGCTTCTACGTCGATATAGCGGAGAATTTTTCAAAATTTATTCTTTCTTCTTTTTCCCTCTTCTCTTCTCTTCTTATTGTTATATTAGATTCTTTATTGTTGATACTTCCATAATGCAATCATACTCTGCTGACTTTTTGGACATAGCTTTAGAATCTAAGGCCCTTATCTTTGGTGAATTTACCTTGAAATCTGGAAGAAAATCCCCATACTTTTTCAACTTGGGGCTCTTCAACACTGGTAAACTCTTATCAACATTAGCAACTTCTTATGCCAAGGCCATTATAAATTCAGGAATAAAATTTGATGTTCTTTTCGGTCCTGCTTATAAGGGAATTCCATTAGCTGCTATTACTGTTGCAAAATTAGCTGAATTAGATCCTGAAAATTTTAATGGTATTGAGTATGCTTTCAATAGAAAGGAAAAGAAAGACCACGGTGAGGGTGGCTCTATTGTTGGTGCATCCATAGAAAACAAGAGAGTCTTGATCATCGATGACGTTATCACCGCTGGAACTGCCATCGTTGAAGCTTTTGGTATCATCGAAGATTGTAAAGGTAGTGTTGCTGGTTGTATAATTGCTTTGGACAGGCAAGAAACTAGTCCAGGTTCTGACGTATCCACCACTCAATCTATCCTGCAAAAGCATAGCGTGCCAGTCACTTCTATAACCAGTTTGGATGATATTATTTCTCACTTGAAAGATAGAATCACATCAGATCAACTTGCTCTTATTCAAGAGTACAGAAAAAACTACAGTCCAAAAGCTTAATAAACAGCATACATAGAAAGTTCATTTTTACGAATTGTACATGTACATTAAATTAACTTCAAATTTTAAACTATCTTTAAGCTCTGATCTTTTTAATTTTCTTTTTGGGAACCTTTGGAGTAGAAGCAGGAATAGCTGGGGTTTCTGGCCTTGGTTCGTAAATTCCTTTTGTCATTGGGTGTTTCATAGTAAGTCTTGAATGTATTGGTACAATAGAGTTCATTCTAAATCCCTTGACCTTAGGAATCTTTTCGATCTTGAAACCTTGCCTGAATTCATCAGGAATTGGGTGTCCACTCGATGGGCCAACACTCTCTAGGGTCGTAGGGTGTGATTTCAAATATTTACCGATGGCATTCAACACTTGCCTTTTATTTTTAACAAATTCGTCGATAGGTTGACCGTCTTTTCTCAATAACACCTTGACTCTTCCTGGATTACCAAAGTCTTGAGGATGAGTTTTGTCCAATTCTAACAAAACTGGTAAGTGCAAAAATCTACATGCATCTCCTATACTCAAAGCTAAAGGGTTTTCAACTGCGTTTTCCACTGACACTCTCCTCCCTTCACTATGAGTTCTATTCTTATCAAAGTAGCATGGATATATGGTTTGATAGGTCTTAAATTCCCGCTTTTCCTCATCTGTAAACAGTCTTGGATCTCTTATTTCATCCATGTTCATACCTATCTTATCTTCTGAAGGACTCAGAGGTGTTTGAAGTGGGATCTTTGGAAATAATGGAGGCTCCAGATCTTGTGATCTTACAATGGAGGGCTCCTGTCTTAAAGGAGCAATAGGAGTTTTCAAATTTGGATCGAACTGTGCAAGGTCCATGTCCATGTTATCAATGTCATCGTCATCAACTTCCTCTAATACTGGTCTTCTTGACATCTTATAAATACTTCTTTACAGATTAATAGGAACAAGTGTTGAAGCTTTTTTGATGAAGCTTTTTTTTAAGTCGCGAACTTCTATCAATAGTGAAGACTTTGATTGCAAGGATGGATCACCAAGACGAGAACGGGGGTTTCAACAATGGCACTCCAGAATTATTGAAACAATGTTTAGATTTGTTTGAGTCCTCTCAACATGACAACTACCCAATTCCTCTTGAGATAACCACCGAGGCCAGGTACAATGAACATCCTGATATTAAATATTTCAAAAAGATAAAGAAAGAAAACCACTTTACTTATCATAAACATAAGAAGACCCCTAAGAAGAACGTCCAAACTTCGAAATATTTTGCCGGTGAATTTGATCCCTTCTCGAGATCCCAACTCTTGGAAAGACTATCAACTTTCTCAACTTTAAACTGGAGCGTACCTCTTCCTCAGGAACACTCACTTAATGAGCTAAAATGTGCACAGAATGGCTGGAAATGTATACTGATTTCGGTTAACAATTATTCCAAGAACCACTTACTTTGCGCTTCTTGTAAAAGGTTATTGAGCTTAAGGTTCAATGATTACGGGATCGAAAATCTTGAATTTGATATGAAAGATTATGAAGATCTCAATGTTCATATTGCAGATGAGTACCTTTCTCAAATCGAATTAACTGGTCACGATAAGCACTGTCCTTGGAGGAACTTCGAAACTCCGTCAGAGGGGACGTATTACTTGAAACCTTATATTGACTCCACAAACGAAATCCTTATTGATAATTATCTATTGTGCTTAAAGAGTTTGGTTGATAACCATGGAATAATATATGAAAAGGCTGATCTTTTCACTCAATTGGTGTCTTCACACAAAGAATTACTGCATGTAGATAAATTAATCCAAATATCAAACAACTGGATGCTTAGAAAGCATTATTACGATAATAAAGAGAACAAAATCCCAATTCTAGATAGCTCTCCTCACTGGGTTTATATTATTGCATTGCTTGGATGGGATTTGAAAGTACAATCCTTTTCAAATCAACTTGTTTTGTTTTTAGTGTGTTGTAATTGCAACAAGAAACTATTTTTGGGTTCGACTTTTCATCCTCCAGTGTTAAAAAATGCTTCACAGGTACCTACGTCTACGGGTTTAGAATTAAACAGCACGAATGTTTTGACACCAGTAAAATACCCTCCAAGTATTCCCAGGATGATTGAAAATTCCAGAAGTCAGTATGATGTAATCGCAGATAATAAAGAACAAGAGGAAGAGGAATTAAATGTCTTCACTGAGCATAAATGTTGGTGCATGAGAAATGTTGTATGGAACGAGACCGAAAGAGTTGAAGACTATATTCTCAAACTCATTATCAGAAATGAGTGTAGCATAGGGTCTAAAGGTGAGTATTTGGGAGAAAGTGATAATATGTTTGTTGACGATGAATCCACAAAACGAAAAATCAGTTTTGATGTAGCCGACGGCTTAGAGAGATTGAACAAATTAAGAAAATTATATTTAATTGATGACTAATGACAAAAAGGTGTATGTACTTAAATGAACAAAGATCTTTAAGCTTATGGGTGACGTGAATGTCTTGGAGGTGTACTGTAGTCCAAGATTTCAATGAAAGTTTCCTCTCTTTCATTTACTGTCCTTTGGACTGCGGCAACACATCTATTGAAATCAAATCTAACCTGCCAGATTCCACCGGTGACATCGGCCAATATATCTTTGACGAACTTACCACTTCTAATATCCCATAATTTCAACATTCTCTCACTACCACTGACAATTCTCAAGGGATCATGTTGGAAACATGTAATTGCTGCCGTGTGTCCTTCTAATTTACTAAGATTTTCACCAGTCTTAGGATCCCAAACTCTTAAGGTTGAGTCTGCAGCCGCTGAAACAAGATAATCCTTACTTAATTCTAACAAACCAACTAGTGAACCATGTCCTCTCAAGGTCTTCAATAACTCACCGTTCTCAACATTCCAAATGTTGATAGTCGAATCCATAGAACCAGAATAGCATAATTTATTCTGATAGTCCAAGACGGTGGAATAGATTCTGTCCATGTGGCCTGCCAATACTTGGACACATTCCCCACCTTTGAGTAAATCCCAAACTCTCACAGTAGCATCGTAGGATCCACTTACAATTAAATTACCGTGAGCAGACACAGATCTAACGGATTGTGTATGTCCTACTAGTGCCTTAACTAAATACGGATTATCAGCATCAGAGCTATCATAAGTAATAGCAGCTTCATCAGACACGACATCATCAGAGTCATCTTCTGGTAGAATAGGAAGTTTCCAAACATTCAAATTATGATCTCTAGATCCAGTCACAAGTAATGGTTGTTTTGGGTATATGATATCTTTACCGGTCTTGTCTCTGCCAATTTTGACTGGATGCAAAATATCCAAACATCTCACCGTGGATGTGTGACCCTTGAATATATGAGTACATTTCCCAGTTTTTATATTCCAAATTCTAACAGTTCTATCAGTAGCACCACTAACCAAAGTGTTACCAGTATATTTTAATGCCCAGACCCCCCCTTCATGGCCTTTTAAAACTTTCAATAGAGCACCTGTGTGAGTATCATAAACATTTATAAGTTTATCGTCAACACCAGTGATTACTTTTTCTTCATCATGTTGTAAACAAGTTACCACATTATTTCCCTGACTTGGGACTTTGATACTGAGTCTCTTTGGCTTATAATGAGGATCCATCCACCTTCTGTAGATTATTAAACTTTTTTTGTATAGGAGCTGAGGAATATTCACATTTTCATCGGATATAGACTCACCCCACTCTTGAACCAATTTCTGAGGGTCTGACATTTGTTTACGAATTTCCTCTACTGATTCGATCAAATGGTCTCTCTGAAGCAAATCGAACCAGATGTTCAGACTGTTAATTGTTTTGTACCAACTTTTACTCACAAGTGAGAGGTTAAACAAACTATTATGATCAAGTTGTGATAAGATCTTTTGGGTAATTTCTGAAGGAAAGTACGACAAGAAGTCTCTCCTTAAGCTAGTAGTAAGTAAATCATTCAAAGTACTCAAAGCAGTTCTGTTGACATTCTGTAAAAGCTTGAAGGTTAAGTGATTTTGATTTTTCTCAGTTAAAAAAGACGTTAACTTCTGAATCATCACAATCAATTCTGCTTGGCTAGTCGGCACAGTAGAAACAATCGACTCAACTGTATCGCCCATAGCGTGTTTAGAAGCACTTGTAATCGGTGAAGCGCTAGGCGAAGGTAAGGGAAGTTGCTGTGGTTGCTCATCTAGGTCTGAAACTGGAGTATTTGAGACTGGATTTACAGCCTCGGGAGTTCGTGGTTGCCCCATAATATTACTATTAACTGAGTTGGATATGGTTGTTTCGCTTATACTCATGGTATAATCTTGAATTGATATTCTCGATTCATTAGGTGATGTTTCTGGGAAAGTGGGGGTTAATGCAGTGACTGGCGATAAAACAGTAGTTAATCTTCTCTTTGGAGGGTGCGAAGTACGTCCGTAGCTTACACTTACATCTGTGTCTGACAGTAACATCTCATCGTTTGAATCATTAGCGTCCCGTTCGTATCCTTCCTCATGTGTGTAGTTTTCGCCGTTTCTTATTCTTTTCCTGTTTTCCCTTGAAGTTTGCTTCAAGCTTAGCTTTTCGTATTCTCTTTGAAGCCAAACATCAGTCAACTTGGAGTTCGGATTTACCAAACGGTACTCGTATTTTGGCACGAGATTCTTCAAAGGATGCAGTGATGGTTCGTTATCTGACATTTTTAGGTGACGTTGGAAAGGGGTCAAATATAGAGGTAGCTAAGTTGGGAAATTAGGCTGATCCTGTCTCAAAACTTCACGAGGATATTTCTTAATTAACGCTTTAAAATTAAAGATCCTAAATCGTTGGGAATAACGTGTAATAACTGGTCTATGAGTTGCACAACAAACCGAATTTTTCTACTAACGAATTTTTCTACCCTGGTGTGCACGCGCTAATACCCCATTAATTGTTCCGCAACATTTTAGTGTAGAATTTTCAAGCCTTGGTAAACAAAGAACTAGCTGTCGAACTTTTTACTATGAATCTATGTACCTCATTTCTTGAATGACTATTAACATATATTAATTATCTGAAACGATGCGCTTTTGTATGATACTATTTATTCGATATTTTTGATCATGACACCAGGTTGACCTGGAACAGCGGAATCAATAATCTTACCAGTGATGGTGATTTCATAATCTTCACCAGTAAGAACGTTTTTACCAGTTTTAGAACCATTAGCGAAGACTATGAGATCTAACTCTTCAAGTTTGATAGAGACTGGAGCATTCTTGATGTTGGTGGTGACAGATTTGATAGTATCAACTTCATCAAATGTCAATTCTCTGTTGAAAACAGTGTTGGGATCTTCATTTGTCAATCTTTGTTTCAAAATAGAAATGAAAGGCATAGCTCTCTTCATGTCTTTGCCAACTCTTTGTTTGATAACCTTGTTATCGTCTAAAGTGTGTTGCTCAAACAATTCTTTAACCAATTCGATGTAATTATCTTGCCATTCTGGGAAGGAAGAAGCAACAAAGAGGGTCAATTTTGCTGGTTTGGTAACATCAACTTCAGCTGGCTTACCACCCTTTTTTAGTTTTAAGACATTAATTTCAGCTTCACGAATAGATCTAGCCAATTCTCTTACATAAGCTAAAGCATCACTAATTGATTTAGAAACTGGTTTCGAAGCTCTTGGGAACTTAGCATTATGGACAGAACCTTCCTTTTTCAAAACTTCACGATAAACGTATTCAGAGAAATGAGGAGCAACTGGGGTAAGCATATAAACTTGACTTTCAATATACTTCAAAACCAAATCCTTGTGCATACCAACTGTGTTAGAAACGGCATCTCTGTAGTAATCTCTAGCAGTTTGGAAGTCGAAAAGGCCAGTCTTTAAAGCAGCCTTATAGTTGGCAGAATCATATTGTTCGTAGGTCCTTTCAATCAAATCGTTCATTTCATTTTCGAAAGCAACATCAAAGAAGGAAGAAAATTCGCCACTTCTCAAATTGTTCTGACTTCTGACGATCTCCTCACACCATTCTTTAAGAGTTGTCAATCTTAAAATAGCTGCATTAGCATTAGATTCATCGAAATTAGCATCTTCAATAGAATCACCTGCATCTGCCATCGCAATCCTAGAAGCATCAGCACCGAACTTTTGAATGATTTGTTCTAAAGTCAAGAAGTTACCAGTAGATTTGGACATCTTGGCATTGTTTAACATCAAGTGACCGTTGGCTCTGATACCCTTTGGCCAATATTGCTTAGGGAAGAGAGCGACGTGGGAATAGATAAAGAAAGTCAAATGGTTTGGAATCAAATCTTTTCCTGATACTCTACAGTCCATTGGGTAAAAGTATTCAAATTCTCTTCTCATGGCATTCAACTGTTCACTTGGAATATCGGATTCGACATTATCACGACGAGCGAAAATGTAGTCAAAGACTTCGTAGGTTAATTGTTCTGGCTTGATGCTATAGAGACCTGGTTGTTTACCGTAGTAATCACTATGCAAGAAACGAGAAATAGTGTAGTAAGCCATATAAATAGTAGAATCAGACAACGATTCAACCAAATATTTTTCATCCCACGGTAATTTGGTACCCAAACCGAAATTTCTAGTCACGGCCCAATTCTTCAACCAGTCTAAAACACCTTCAAAACCGTGTCTGGTTTCCTTACTAAAGGTTTGCATATTGGCCAAACATTCTAACGCATCAGCCTTCCAAGATTCTTCACCGTAGTCAATGTACCATTGATCTTCAAGAGAAACTATACAATCATCACCAGATCTTGAAATGACTACACCTTCAGGTTCATTATAAACGAATGCCAAACCTGCTTCAATTAAGTCATTTTTGACCTTTGGTTTGGCAACTTCAACCTTATCACCACTATACTTACCGATGGCCATAGTACCATTGTAGTAGCCTTCCTTGTAAGCTAATTCCTTGGCTTTAGCTAATTGAATGGCATCCTTTGGTGATTGTATCTTCAAATCTTTAACTAAATATTCAGCACACTTATCACCAAATCTTTCAGTTTTGATAATGGGAACAATATTATCACAAACCCATTCCTTTTCAATCTTGTAATACTCTGGTTTGTTCAATAAATCTTTGGTGGTAATGAAATCATCCGGAGAGTCAGATGGAACACAGGTAACAACACCGGTACCTTTAGTAGCCAAAACAGTTTCCATTGGTAAGACTCTCAAGCTTTCGTTTACAGCTAAGGGAGCTGTTATCTTAGAACCAATCAAATCCGAACCGTTAATGTCCACTTCAGAATTATAGTATCCTCTCTTTGGAGTGATCTTTTGGTAAGACATGTTTTTGAAAGCTCTCTCAGTACAGATAAAGTATTCATTGTTGCCGGCATCGAAAACACCATATTTAATTTTTGGAGATACAAAACAACAGGTTTGACCATACATCGTTTCAGGTCTCAAAGTTGCAGCGACTAAGTAGACTTTTTTACCTTCAACGTTGAACTTATTATGAGCGAAAGCCTTTTCAGCAGACTCAGAAAACTCGGTGATTTCGATCTTGATACCAGTGTACTCTTGAGGATTGACACCTTCACCGGATTGTCTATCGTGATCCAAACAAGCTTGACCATCCTTCTCGGAGTAGATGGTATATCTTTCACCAAATTTAATTTTGCTACATTCCCTCAATCTAGTGATTTGCCATCTAACAAAGGCATCATAGTAAAGATTGGCGTCAGTCGTGACCATGGAACGTCTCCAATCAACTCTACCTCCAAATTCAGTGACATGCTTTTGAGTCAATGGTGGGAAGTATTCCAACCAGTAGTTAGAATCAGCAAACTTGACTACTTCTTCTTTAGAAATACCCAATTGTAACATAATTTCGAATTGATACTTCCCTCTACCTTGTTTGGCAACAGCCTTGGACTTGGTGGCTTTAAACTTAGTCACGTCATCTCCTTTTTGAACTGGGGTTGTGGTCTCTTCTTTAAGCTCTTCCTCGTCTGCTGGAAGACCAGAAAAGTCTTCCCCAAACTGTTCAATTTCTCTTTTGATCTTATCAGCAGCAGCTTTTATTGGCATACCAGTACAGTGGAAACCTAAAGGAAACAAAGATCTCTTCCCTCTCATTCTCTCAAAACCGGTAGCAAATTCGACCTTAGATAAGGTGAAACTATGACCGGCGTGAAGGACACCATTCATGTATGGATATGCCATAGTAGCGAAATATTTCGGGTATTTCTTTCTCAACTCTTCTGGGTCTTCAATTGGATCTTGTTGAATAGTCGGAGCATCAACTTCAAAAAGTTTTTCCTCTTGCCATACTTTTTGGTATTTTTTTTCGATATCCCTAAGACTATCTCTACGAGAAGTATTCTCTAACTTGATAGTAGCACTCATAGTGTAAGGTACTTGAAGAAGTGAAAATTTTTGTGGAATTTTTAGGATCGCGAGTTACAGTCGTGTTATGCGCAAATGACTCAAGCCATAAACTTGGGGTAATATAAAAAGAGTAGACATAAAAACCTTAATCAAAAGTTCTTATATTAAATATTCTATTTCCTTTGAATTGAAGCAGGTACCAAAAGCTGTGACTTTTTAGGTTTTTGTTTCGAAGCCCACAAATCAGAAATTGCACCTATTTGCAAATATTTGTCTTTAAACTTTTTAGATTCCAAAACTAAAGAGGCTCTTCCTGCATCACTTAAAGATCGAAACTCTATAGCTACTGCTTCTCTCTTTGGAAACTGTGTAATTCTGCTGATCTGAACTCCTGCACTTTCTTTTATGAAAGATTTAATCTGATCTTTCGTGGTGGTAGACGGTATACCAAATAAACTAATGGATTGATCCTTGTTGAAGGATTTCAATTCATCGCCTACATTGGTGTTTTTATTTGAGAGCTTGATATTTAATGTTCGATTTTGGAAAGTGTGGCCATCATACTTCAAAGCTTCTTTTGCTGATACTTCGGATTGAAACACAATAAATCCAAATCCTCCATTCGTGTTGCCCTTTTCCTTCATCATTGCATTCAATGGTAAATTGATACTCTCTATCTTACCAAACTTTTCGAAATATTCTCTTATTTGACCTTCTTTGGTTTTGAAATCTATGTTTGAAATATAAATTTCCCTCTTAAATACAGGGACTCTTTTTTTGATGGATGAGTCGGAAATTTTAACTACCAAGTTATACGTCGATGAATTCACTGGGTCCTGTATTCCTTTTCCATTGAATTGAGTTACTGCTTCAGCAGCTTGGTCACTTGTCAGGTACTCTACGTAGCAGAATCTTCTTACCTTATTAGAAGATTGGATAGGTAATCTGACACTGATTACAGTACCCGCATTGGAGAATAACTCTTGAATACCTTTTTCATCCATGGAAGGAGGAAAGTTTGTAACCCAGATGATACTCCTGACCAAACGTTTGACTGTAATGGTGGACGAACCTAACTTTTTATGCGTCTTTGTGAGAGATGATAGTACTGATTGTTTCTCTTCGAATTCAACCGCTGCTTCATGATCACTTCCTGTCAGATAAATAATAATATCCTTGATAACTCCGCAATCATTGAAGAAATCGTGAATTGTTTTTTCAGTCGTAGTCTCATCTAGCCCACTAACTTTGATCGTCAACTCTTCCCTATTTCTAATAGGCTGTCCTGGTTTTGTTTTCTTATTAGGCAACTCCTGTTGTTTGATGTGGTCGTCCTCTGTATCTTCTAACTTTCTCTTGGCTGAGACAGTCGAATCATGTATTGCTGTCTTCCCTTCCTCCATACGAGACTTGATAATACTTTTACTAACTTTGTCAGCCGTTAGTAATGCTTCAATGTAAGACTCACGGGTACCATAAATTTGTTCATACAAAAGTTGCTCTTGGATAATCCTCTCTGGCCAATCTAAACATTCGCCTATGCAAACAGCAGCTTTGAAAACGTCACTAATGAAAGCATAATCATATTTGTTCCGCTTTAAATACTCAAATGCATAAATCCAAACTTCACATTGGTCACTAAATTTATCTAATAGTTTCTGCAAAATTGAATACCCTAGTACTATTTCACCCTTCGATTCATAAATTGATATGCATAATTTTTCTACCGAGTGGAATACGTCGCTATTCTCTTCCACGGCAAACTCGACAAATTCATTAATATCGTTCTCTAAGTCTGGGTTCCCTGAAGATGATTCATATGATAAAATTGATAAGGCAAGTATTTTCCATTCATCATAGCTGCTTGTATTCATTAAATCAGCGATCGCAATTCTTTGGCGAAGACTTGGGTACAAATCTGCAGTGGACGGCGACATATTCCTGATCAACTCAGCGTATGGTACAGGTGAATTTGGATACTTTTTTACAAACTTTAATAATGTTTCATCCAAAATTGTATCGTTCCTTGACCTGTTGTATAAAACGTAAATGTAGGTTACCCATACTGATATCCAGTCGGAGTTGTCTACCATTAGAGACCTGTAGAATACTGTAGAAACCTGTTCTATAGTTTTAGAATATTTTCCAACTCCATTAATATAATCTGCCCATGTTCTTGGGTCATTAGGGACTTTAGAGACATTGACTTCTAGTTTTTCGTAATATATTTGTTGAGACTTCGTGTGACTGTAAACAATCTGTGCAGCATGCATTCTATTTTCATATTCCTCCGAAAAGTTCTTAGAAACAAAAAAGGATGTTTCATTGAACGACTCTTCCAATGCTTGGTGGGGATAGCTTATTCTTTTAAGATAAAGCTTCCACAACCTGTCCAAATCCTCGTAATCCTTAGATGCTTCATATATTTCAGTATAGAACTTGATCACATGATTCCAAATCTTGTGGCAATTATGAAAGTCGTGAGCAGTGTAATTCAACGACTCAATTAGTACCTCTTGTTTTGCGTCTTCGTCTTTATACTGTAGAGTAAATTCAATATACTGAATCCAAAACTCCAGAGTTGGATAATCGAGTAGCAATTTTCCATAAAAGTCATTTAGCAACTCTACTTTGTTCTCATCCTCCTTCAATGACCACAAATCCTCTAATATCTCTTCAATCTCAGTGAGACTTAATGTGAAGTTCTGTGATTTACGAGATAGCGAGTCGTAGAAATCTTTGAAATTCTTGGACTTCGTCGATCGTAAACTTCTAATCAACTGATCGTGTGCTTTTAGCTCGAATGGGTTATCTTCAGCTTTTCGAAATAATTCCTCAATTCCCATTAATGCTAAAGTCTGGATATTGATTATGAAATTTATCTCATCTCGCGGAGAAATCATATTGATTCTAAAAGAATAATCGAGATGGATGCAAAATCTTATTTGAAGTCTTTTGGATGGAAAGAAGGTGAAGCACTTCAAAACGGTGGACTCAAAAAACCATTATTAGTACAGCATAAACGAGATACGAAAGGTTTGGGCCACGATAAAGAAAAAGACGGTGAAACATGGTGGGAAAGCCTTTTTGATGGACACCTCAAGAATTTAGAAGTCAATAAAACGGACACAGGTATAAACTTCAGTATCGATGATGAACAAGTTGATCGAACAATCAGGAAGAGAACTTCACCTTTGTACAGAATGTTCGTTAAAGGAGAAGGGCTCGCTGGTACAGTGGGAAGGACGAATTTCGAGACAAAGGAAGTAAAAAAGTTGAATGCAACAGAGGTTTTCGAGAAACAGATCCATTCCAGTTTCATGAAGGGAGTAGCAGAGTATAAGAGAGATGAGAAGAAGGAGAAGAAAGTCAAGAAAGAGAAAATCGAAAAAAGGGGAAAGAAAGACAATAAAGAGAAGGAAGACAAAAAAGAGAAGAAAGACAAAAAAGAGAAGAAAGACAAAAAAGAGAAGAAAGACAAGAAAGAAACCCAAAAGACGAGGGAAAAAGATCAAAAGATAAAGGAAAGCAAAGAATTGAGCAAGCGAAGACCAATAACTTCATTCGAACTGGATAATAAAGAGAGGAAACGTGCTATAGAATCCTCTGAAATAGCCGAGCTTGAACCTAAAAGACATAAACATCACAAAGACAAATATCGATCAGAGAAAGTAAGGAGTAAGAAAACCTCAAAATAAGGCATTTCTAGAAAACATAATGAATCGAAAGCATTCCAAGGCTGTAAATTACACTGTTCAATACATGTATATGGTCTACGAGAAAATAAGATGAGGAACCTTCTTGTTTTATTCTCTGTCTCTATTCCGTTTTTATTTTTGTACCAAGGCATAAAATAGTCGAATCTATATATTTTGCACCAAACTAATTATATTTTAATTAATCACAATTTGTTACTATAAGGAAGTGCTAGCACACAAAAATAAAATAGGCACTGTGTCTATTTTTGTTGATTCTTGTCCCAAAACTCTTATTTTTAACCACCCATCCGTATTCAGATTCTCTCACTGAAAGGAGCTCGATGGCTACAAAGAAACATCTCCTCCTGTAGTTGCTTGCCTGCCTTCCAAGTTGGCTGCAAAATAAAATTGTAGCTTCTACTATTAGAATACCACCGAATGATGGTTAACTCTTGTTTCCAAGAAAATAGTAGCTAGACAACCTTTCACAAGGCTTCTATTCTTTACTCAATGCAGGTAATCTATTACCCCTTGTAAAGAAATATTTCAACGTTTCATTGCTCTTTAGTAGTGCGAGTGGACAAGCCAGTTCGGTCGCAGAGACCATCTATAAAGTTTTAAATAATCTCGTATTCCCAAGTTTCTTCTTAATCAATGGTGGTGACACTTAGACCAGTTCGTGAAGACGATGCCACAGACATAACGGAGATTTATAACGAAGCTGTGATTAATTCCTATGCTATTTGGAATACCACAGTCGTCGACGTTCCAAATCGAGTGGATTGGATTAGACAAAAAGCCATTAACAAAGAGCCGATTATCGTAGCACAAGAAAATGGTAAAGTTATAGGCTATGCAACCTACGCCAGATGGAGGCCGTTTGATGGATACCGTAGTTCAGTTGAGCACTCGATTTATATTCACAAAGATTCCAGGGGCAATGGTGCAGGAAAGAGTTTATTAAAAGAACTCATAAACATTGCTAAAACGCATGGCAAGCATGTAATGATAGCTGCCATAGAATCAGGTAATACTGCCTCCATAAAGTTGCACAAGAAAATTGGGTTTTACGAGGTAGGACAATTCAAGGAAGTAGGTGAAAAGAACGGGAAATGGTTAAATTTAACATGTCTTGAACTTCAATTATCTCGGATCTCCAAATTATAAAGTACTATACCTTTAAGGACTCAGCAGTTTACCTAAATTGATCGAAACCACGAAAACAAGTAGACTTTATAGATTATAAATGATTTTCGTATCTTTCTTTGCGCGTTTGAGGATCCGTATGATACAAGCCATAATAGTATCAGCTTATAAGAAAGCCATAGAAGATTGGAGATTAACACTTGGAGTTATCACCATTTCCTATATATCTATATTTGTTATTGGTATTCGCAAATCCCTATTTTATTTGGGGTTATTTGGGGGTGGTGTTTCCGTTACTGCCACCACTGTATTATACTATATATTCGTATATAACCCCACAAAGCCTTCACCGGCGAAGCATAATGAAGGCTTTAAACTAGTCAATTCAAATGAATGGTTACAAGAAATACAAAAACTTACAGAAAGGCCGCAACTGGTCCAAATTGTGAAAGAATCCTTTCTTGCATCAGAAACATTAGACGAGTTCATCCTGTTGATCCTCCAAGAGTTTATCGATCCATGGTATACACAAATCACACTGGACGATATGTTTCAAGATAATATACGAAGTGAATTACAATATATTTTCGGTCAACTTAAAGAGAGAATAGCAAAAATTGATCTATCAAAACTTCTCGTTTCTAAAATAGTTCCCATCCTAAACGATCATTTGAGTGATTACATAAAAGCCGAAGAGAGTGTACAAGCCAAAACAACACAAGGTAGCTTCGACACATTAGATCATAATATAGATGTGGTTCGGCAATACAGGAGGGGAAAGATTCACGAAGCTGTCACTATAACTAAAACTGACGCTAATGATGTAAACGAAAAAGTGTATCTTCGGAAAACAATTGGTAAGATTATACCTTTTCTTTTGTCTGAAAGGGAAAGAAATAATGACATTGGAGTTTCCTTGGTAAGAGAAATACTAGCATGCACAGTCTTGACCAATATATTACAGTTATTAGGAGAAAGCGATTTCTATAATCAATTGATTGTTAAATTGATCGGCGATAACTTAAAAAGAAAGGATCAAGTCAAAAAATTGAGAGCTGCATTAGATGAACACACTCAGCAAAAGCATAAAGAGTCAAACAAACTCAATAAAGACTTCATAATCACTGAGAACATGGATGTGGTGAGTTATACTAATTGTATTGATAAAATCAAACAGGCCACATGTCTAGAGGACTTGAAGCAGCTACGTGTATACATATCATTCCAGCTACTTCAACTCACGGAAACGAAAGATTCCAAATTAATGCCAAGATTGAAAGAAGTTCGAACTCTTGTTGAATCAAGAATCAAAGAAGTAGAGAAGCAATCCAAGTTTGATTTAGCAAAGGCCCTCCACAGTAAGATCTACCTCGAGGAGTTTTCAAAATTTCTCAAAGAAAGGTCTCGGAACGCTTTACTTGAATTCTATCTTGCCGTAGAGAGAACCAGAGCACCACTCGAATTATCTGATGATAAGCTTTCACTATCTTTAGGTTTTACCAATTCTGATGAAATCAAAGATATACATAACAAATACTTGAGAGAAATGTACACCTTTGAGATTAGTCAAGATGATATCAACGCCATTGAAGAATACATAAAATCTAAAGATTTGATTAATAAAACTCACTTATATCAAATAGCCCGTGAAAAATTGTTTACTCTCCAAGCTCAGGCACTTTCAAAATTAGAATTTGATTTTGAAGAATTTTCCTCCACTGATAAATTTTCAGAACTCAGTCAATTGGCTAACCAACATGAAAACTCTGACTCTGTTGTGAGTCCTATTGTTATCAAAGCGGTGGAAGATGCATTCACTAAGATCATGAAAAGTAATAATGATTTTGAGATGTCTTATGAGACTACGAAGTATGAGCATAGAAATGATTCAAGAGGAACACTTTTTGGTGATTCTTCAAGTTTGTTCGCTGATAACTCTGGTTCTAACCAGGATAGGCACTCAAGGTTGTTTGATGATGCCAGTGACGAATCTGGCACAGATAACGATTCCATCAATTTTGACTCAGATAGTAATACTAATCTTAATAATTCTTTGGAATTAGACTCCGATAAATTGGTTCAAGATCCACAATCGCAGTACTTGCTCTTAGCAGCCCCTGGCGATTTAAAATTGACAGAAGAGATAGGAAAGTTAAGTCAAGAGGTTACTCTCCTAAACGAGCAGCTCAATATTCTTGAACCTCTCATCAGAAAGGCAGAGCTTACTAATAACATCAGGGAAATGAAAATCTTGAAAAACTCAAGAATAAGCTTAATTAGGGAAATTAACTCCAAAGAATTACAGAAACAGCAATATATTGTTCAGGAGAATGACAACAGTTTATACGGAAAATCAAGAGTTAGCATTCAGTCCTATATAAGTGGGAACGAGGATGGACATGACTTTATTTTGTATATCATTGAAGTTCAGAGATATTCTAATGATGATCCAATGACTAACACTGCTGGATGGATAATTGCAAGGAGGTTCAGCCAATTCTTCAGACTCCATGAATACTTACGTACTAGATACCCCGAGGTGTCCTGTTTAAAATTTCCTAAAAGGACAGTCTTCAAGCTTCAACAAAAGCAAATACTTGAATTACGGAAGCAGCAACTTGAAGATTACTTGAGAAATCTTTTGAATATACCCGCTGTTTGTGGCAACAAGGCATTCCGGTCGTTTCTTTCATCGGAAAACTTCAATATGGGAAAACACTTTGATGATAATCAGCTGGCGAAGAAGAGCAAGGCAGAGCTGGTTGCCAATACATTATATAATGGTATTTCTAATAGGTTTATTGGTTCTAATCATAATAGTCAGAAGAAACCAGCTCACAATTCTAAAAGTAATGAAGAAATGGTTAGAAACCTCAGAGAAATGGAGAAGGAGTTGAAATCTTTTGAAGAGAAGGAAGTATTCATTAAACCTCTTATCAATCTTTTAATTACGATATTCAAACTAAAAAATGCTAAAAACTGGTTACGAGGTAGAGCTCTTCTTGTTATTTTGCAACAATTGTTCGGAACTACTATCGAAAAGAAGATTTATGAACAAATTGAACAGGTCCGTTTAGAAGAAAATGTGCTTGATCTACTCATATCGGTTAAGAGTCTTGTGTTCCCTAATAATAAATTCCGTCCATCTCCCATAATTCGTACACCGCTTGAAAGGGAATCTACTAAAGAAGAAGGTAAATACCTTTTAAATTTGTTCATGAGTGAATCATTCAGTACTATTTTCGGGGTATCTAATACTAAATATGCATGTACTGTCGTATTCAACTTGGTCCAAAATGATTTTCTTAATAAACACGTGATGTATGAAATACTTGACGAAATTTTACAAGAGTTATTTTCGTCATAATACAAACTATTTGACAGTTGCCTTTGCCTAGCTCGGTAGCAATATTCTAGAAAATTCGGGGTGTACTGGGTTCACGACCATTAAATGGCTAAGAAAATTGGCTTATTGATCGCGCACTCCCCTTTTTGAGCGAATTTCTTAGCGAGGCTTATCAATCATTCAATATATTAACATTGGGATTTTGAGTTGTTGAATATCAATGTCTTCACAAGATCCAAATAATAAGCCAAACGTTCCTGAGGGATGGCTAGCTAAGTTCGATGATAAATATAAGACTTGGTTTTATGTCGACTTAAATACTAAAAAGAGTCAATGGGAGGCCCCTAAAGGTACTTCATTTGGTTCACCAGAAGATGTACCTCCTCCATCATACAGCCCTAATGGAAGCAATCAGCAAGCACCAGCACAGCAGCAACGCCAGCAGCAACAATCACAACCAATACAACAACAACAACAAGGTTATGGGGGAGGACACCCACAACAAGGTTATGGAGGCTATCCTCCACAACAAGGCTACGGAGGCTATCCTCCACAACAAGGCTATGGAGGCTATCCTCCGCAACAAGGCTATGGAGGCTATCCACAACAGGGATATCCCCAACAGCAACAACAACCTCAGCGTGGTGGTCGTATGGGAGGATTCGCTCCAATGGCTATGGGTGTCGGTGGTGGGTTATTAGGTGGTATGTTACTCGGTGATATGATTAGTGACTCACAGCACGATTCATACGCTGATGGATACAATGACGGTATGGATGGAGGTGATTTTGACGGAGGTGACTTTTAAGAGTGCGTTAGAAATGATCATTCTACTAACGTTAATTCGTTTATCTTCGTATCATAAATATTTTTATCTGTAGAGCAATATCAGTAGATACGTAGTTAAATAAGAAGTATTGACTATTTTAAGAGCCTTGCAATCACTATTCAATTTTCTCAAACAACGATTCATCCAACCACGACCTAAATTTTTCACTTTTCTCGCACTCAACCAACCATATTTAAGTTAATTTGTATTATAGATGAAGTTTACTAGAGTGTTAAAACAAGCAGAAGAAGTGTTGGTCAGAGCTGCTGGTGGTAATCCCACTGGTTTGGCTGGAATCTATCAACATCCAAACCCAAGACCAGCTCTTGTCTCCCTTTATAATCACACTTTGAAAGTCCTCAATACCAAATTTCCTCAAGAATCTGTTTACAGGCAATCTGTTGAAGCTTTAACTAAGAACAGATTACAAATCGTTGAAACCCATGATATTGTTGAAGAAATTGAAAACAAAATTGGTGGCGGATTAATCGAAGAAGTTATTATCCAAGCTCATGAAGAATTAAATTTGGCTCATGAATTAGCAGGATTAAAAGCTTGGGAAGAGTTAGAGGAAAAACCTTTGGATGACCAATGGGTTTACTTTGGGAAGAAGGTGTAAAATATCCTATAGCATTTAATACTGAATAAACAATCATAAAAGTATATACTCAAACACTGTAAACACATATTAATTATTAACAACAAGAATTCTTTGTTAAGCCATTTCCATTACTTACATCAATACCGGCATTACGTTTTTCTGGTTCAGCTTCATGCTGGTTGTCCTGGATGATACCTGCCAAAGCAGTAAATATTTCGTCAACGTTAATGTTTGACTTAGCACTAGCTTCTAAGAAAGCAACATTTAACCTGTTGGCCAAGTCTTGGCCCTGTTCCGTAGAAACCTGCCTACCTTCAGTTTCATCACATTTGTTCCCAACAAGGAAAATTTGAGCATCTTCATTAGCATGTTGAGTGACAGTTTGAAACCAGTTTTCAACATTTTCAAAGCTTCTCGCATCAGTAACATCGTAAATCAAAACAATTCCCATAGCACCACGGTAGTAAGCAGTAGTGATGGTTCTGAATCTTTCTTGACCGGCAGTATCCCAGACTTGTAATTTGATTTTTCTACCTTTACTTTCAATTGTTCTGATTTTGAAATCAATACCAATAGTAGTAATAAAAGAAGGGTTGAACTTATCATCAACAAATCTCAATAACAAAGAAGACTTTCCAACACCTGAATCGCCAACTAATAATAACTTCATTATCTGATCGTAAGATCTTGATGGGGCTTTTCCACTCATATTTTGCTTCCTTTATTTCTCTTCAGATAAACTTGTATACGTTTATAATATATTAGTTGATTCAAATATCTAGCTAACACAATCTTGAAACTCAGACACAGATACCTGTTTAATGTAGTCAACGATATCGATTAAGGCGTCGGCTAACTTGTGTGTACCTTTTAGAAGTTAATTACTCGCGAGTTTCGGACCTTTCGCATTTCTATTCCTGACCTGTTGTACTGCTGGATGCGAATGGAAATGGGTTAGGCTAAGTGCACCATGATTATTATCAGGTTTAGAAAGCTTGGTGCTAAAGGTAAATTGAATTAGGTCAGCTGTATACATATATTTTTGCTTCTCTCAGATCTGGAATACGAAGTCCATGGTAGATTATTACGCAGTAGATCACGTGAGGTAGTACCTTACTTATCTGTAATCATAAGATGTTTTTATATTATCTATGTGATTCCTAAAAATTACAAGAATGCTTCCACATTAAGTTCAACACTCGAAGCAGCATATGGTACTTCGAATGATTTCATAACTTCTGGATGTAAGACTCCTAAAGAACCGATTACTTGTTCCTTTTCCCCTGGAACAGCCCTATAGAAAACCTTGGCTCCTCTTCCTGGAAAAAAGGTAGGGTTTTCGGAGTCTTCTTCTATCCAGTAACCTTTACCATTATTCTCTCTAGGGTTTTCAATCCAGTTGGCTCTGAAAGTTTGCATTAACTTACCTAACAAACCTTGAACGTATTCGAAACCTGAAGTCTTACCAACAATTATAGCAGCCCAGTTACGTTGGTTAACAGCCTTTCTTTCAACATCGTCCTTCTTCAATACAATATCACCACATTCAAAAACTCTTATTGGTAAAGAATGCTTTCTATTTTCTTTGATTGTCTTCAATAAACCTGATATTAATGTAGTTCTTACAACTTGATATTCGAAGGTCTTTGGATTTTCTAATTTAACAGCTTTAGTTCCGGTATCCTTAACTCTTAAAAATTTAAAATTTTCGTCATGAGATGATAGAGTTAAAGCCATAATTTCAGAGTAACCTGCCTGAGAAGAAGCAATTCTGAAGATATCAGCGATCTTGTTGATAGGTAATGGAGCGGCTACCATACTTTCAGATTTTGGTTTAGTCTTTTGGATGTTGTTAAAACCAAAAGCAATAGCAGCATCTTCCATTATATCACACTGATGTAAGATGTCAGATCTGGTGATTGGAATAGAAACATCCAACAATTTAGCATCCTTGCGAGAAACATCAGCATCTAATTCCATTTTTCTTAATAATTTAGCGATTTCCTCACCAGATAAGTCCAACCCTAAACAAGAGTTGATGTAAGAAATTTCAGCACTACCAGTTCTTGGTTCAACACTTGGACATTGTCTAGATTGTCCGTTATGTTCAGAAATTATTTCCACTGGTTCAATGACGAATGGTTCAGCACAGTAAACAGAGAACATAGCAACAATTGTTTGGATGACAATTTCAGTCTTGGTCCTGTCGGTACCAGTTACATCGATGAAGACATTTTTGGTGTCTTTAGAGATTTTGGAATGGTTAGAATTAATAATTGGTGGTAAGGAACACACAGTTCTGTTAGAATCCAAGATAACCGGGTAAACCTCAGAGTCTTTAATAATGTGTAAATATTTAGACAAATGTTTGTCCTTTTCATAGAATTCCATAATTCCATTACCATCCATTACTTGAGTTTGATTCAATGGGGCGAATTTTATTTCCTCAGGTTTCAAGGCCTCGTAAGTGAAAGGACCTTCAATTGTATCATAGTCATGGGTACCAATAGCAACCAAGGTTCTATTACGACACAAATTGGTGTGTAATTTGTCCTGAAGGGCAATAAAAGAATCGTAAGATCTTTCGGTGAAAGTAATGTTTCTTAAAATGGCTGATGCTGCGTATTGACGGACACCTTCAGTTGACTTATCAATGGTCAATTTAGTAGTAGGTTTAGTGACCTTGTAAACAGGGGTTTTTTGCTTTCCTAGGAAGACAGCTAGAGCTTGAGCAATTCCTTCAAAACATAACATGTCATATCTGTTGGCAGGAACTTCAATTTTTAACTGAGGTCTTTCACCAGCTGCACAATCATCAGTAGTGTCTTCGTCTAATTCAATACCAAAGTCGAAACATAATTCATCGAACTCTTCGGTGGTATAGCTTCTGCCTAAGTAAGCGTACAAGTCTTCTTTATCCACAGGAATAGTAGGCATCTTATAGAATCTGTAGAGTGAGTCAAAAAATTTCAATCAATTTTTCCGCGACCATCTGTGGATGTTGATAATTACGCGCACTCAAGGTATATTTCGGACCAGCTACAAATTATATAGAGAATTTACGTTATATATTATGCTAGGTTTTCTTACCATCAACCTTGCTGTTGAAACTATTGGGTATTACTTTTCAGTTGAGAGGATTGGTTAAGATATCTGAATACATTGATCTTGATTATTTGGCCTCTTCTGTTTTTTTGACAGGCACTTCATCCGGTAGTTCATCCTTGACGAGTTGATCATTCTCCTTTGATAACTTTTCAATTTCTTTTACTTCTTTCATGATCTCGCTGACATCAAAGATAGGTGTAGGATTTTCGATTGATTCGTCATATTCTTCGATACTTTTATTACTTTGAGCCTCGGGAGCCTCTCCAATATCACCCCACCAACCACTACTCTGTTTTCTGGTGAAGAAGTTTTTCCAGCTCTTCTTTTCGGATTGTCCCTTCTCTTCTTCCATTTCCTTTTTCATTTTTGCTCTTGCTTCATCAAACTCATGGATTAACTGCCGCTGTCTTTCACCCTCCTCGGTGTTAGGCTCTTCAATTTCAGCAAATTCTTCATCTAGAACTTCCCAGTGGAGTTCCGCCAAAATCTTTGGAACAGCCTTCCTATACGCCATATGGCCTTCCACAAGATCGGTTACATCAAGGTTTTCAATTCCATACGAGTCCTCTATTGGTGACAAACCTGCCACAGAGGCAAGACCACCTCCAGTTGCCCTGAACAAATACCCAAGAACCCAATCTTTCCGTGAATATCCATTGACAAATTTACCACTGACAACAGATCTTGCAAGACCTAATTGATCTTTATTCACAGTTATGGGAGATCCCAAAATTATAACATTCTCAACAAGACCAAAGCAACCCTTTTGGGCTAATTCTATCAAACAAGAATAAATAACTCTCGAACCTAATGAGAACCCCACTAATGTTATGGGTCTTACTCCTAAGTTACCAGTAACTAGAGTATCTGCTAATATTTTCCCAGCTTTCCACGCCCTATCCAACGAGACACTCCAAGGATTATCAACAAGATAAGTCAACTTGGAAAGTATTACTGGGATCTGTATCGCTGCCATCAAAGAACTTAAAATAGTTGCGCCTAAAATTTGTTGAATAGAACTTGTTAATGCCTCTGTCGCCAAGATTCCTATTGTTTGACCCATAGATTTTAACATTTCTGGCTCCCAAAGAACAGAGAACAAGTCACCCATAACAGGATCAACGGTAGAGAATGGTAAACGAACATCATCAGCTTTACCCGTCATCCAACCACTTACGGTAATGATTAGATTAGATCTCTTGTTGTTATGTAAAGGCTTTAATTCGAACACTTCCACCTCACCAGCTCTTCTTCTACCCGCTTTATTACCGACTTTTGCGCCGAGTGCCAAACCACCGGTAGTAATTATTGTTGTACCACCAACACCAGCAAGAAAACCACTAGTACCACCGATACCAACTGTCGTTAATCCAGCTGCTAAACCTGCGCCAATCACGGGCGCTAAAAGTCCTGCGGACAAGCCAATCACCAAAGTTCCACCCACTGTAGCTAAACCAATGTAAGCCATTCTCCTACCTTTATTCTTCTTCATATATTTCTTGACCACTTGTTTATCATTAAGCATCTCTTCCTTGTCCTCGAGTGACTTGTCCTTCGTTTCCAACTCAAGGCTATTTAAAAGACGTCTTTCAAACTGAAAAATTTCCACATCAGCAATTCCGAGGACACGAGCAAACCGTATCAACAATGCTCTTGAACGACTATCATAATAACCATCACTCAAAAGAAGTAAGAATAAATCACATACAAGTACCCATTGTAAACTAAATCCATTGTTTTTCTTAGTATTTGTATTGTTATCCTCTTTTGTTATTAACCCAGAAATTAAATCGATCACATCAAGCCCATGGACACTAAGATTTTCAATCATCTTTTGTTCGTCCTCATTCAAATCCAAATGTGCATAAACCTTTCCTATTATATACATTGACCAGTTGGCGAAATTTTTTTGACTTGAACTCAATTGCTTGGCCACTTTAACAGATGTAGTTTTCTTAATTGAAGCTAGCTCTGCGGCCATATCCACTGTGATCAATCTCACAATTCCAACATAAGAAAACTTTTGGCCTTCATTAAGCATACCTCTAGTTGATTGCAAAGCCTCTTCCGTTTCTATGTTTTCTTCATCATATACTAGGTCGTCACTTGAATTATCATTAAATTCGTCGTCTCTATATTTTGCTTGATTTTTTCCCTCGACCTCGGATCTGACAAACAAAAAATCCGTTTTCTTATCTAATTCAGCATATTTAGCCATTTGTTCCGCAGTATCGATTCTAGTATACCCACCATTTACATTCTTAGGGTCTAACACGTTATCAGATGTGAATTCCAAATTACCCTTTTCGTCGTAGTAGTCATCTTCGGTGACAGTTTTCATAGGCTTCCATGCAGCAATGTCGTCATTAAAGAAATCGTCGTCCGTAAGTTTTTCCTTCTTAATAGTAGTTCCACTTTCAACTATTTCATTCGGTTCCCTTTCAAGCGTCGTACTGGTATCAGTGTTTCTCAATGCGGCTCTCACCGTATCGTCCGAAGGATACTGCTTGCTAAGGTCAAACTCTACAAAACTAGTAGAAGTATCATGATTGGGTAAATCGAATGAAGTGGTTGTATCATCTACCACTGATACTTCACCTTCAATTTCTTCGAAGTTCTTGGCATAGGACTCATCATTGGGTAAAGAAGGTAATTGTGCTATACTAGTCCTTGATCCGAATGTGGGTCTATTATGAGTTTTTGTCTGGGTCAAAGACGATGATGATCTGTTCCGTCTATCGAATTCTTCGAACGACATGTCGGTCGTAAATTCGACTTCAATTGTCTAATGCAAAGCTTTACTGATTTATAAACCAGTATAATCCAATAAAAATAGAACCAAACTGATAATATAAACCTTGCCGCGATTCCTGTCAAAAAGTATCGCGATGCGAAATAAACGTAATAGAGGGAATGGAAAACTTTTTGGCACGACCTAGAGTTGAATTTTATAAACAGAGCGATTGATACTACAAAACGATTACGGTGTGCGATATGTATGCAACATGGTTTTACTCTAAACGTCATTAGCCAAATGGCTGTTCGCAAAGTCCAGGAATATGTTGCCTCGAGTTATGCGATCGAGCTACTGTCACACAAAATGCGAGAGCTCAAGATCAACCCGATTACTATACAACTTGTCGGTGGAGCTACTCTGTTTCAAATTAAGCCGAGGCCTAATATTAAAGTAGGACTACAGTACTGACTGATTCTCATTCAACTAGTTAAAACTATAACCGCTCAACCCCCCGGAGAGAGGACCAGTAAAATTCCAAACCGTAACGCCAAATAAGATATTCAATCAAATAGAACCTACAGAGAATAAAACTTGCTTCACGAGCACCGATCTGCTACAGGTGACGCCTACAAGTCGTCAAAAACAACCCTAGAAGGATTTAGTCAATGCTTCCTTGAGGTTCCCCCGTAACACAAGTTAATCTTAAAAAGAAAAAATTCTCTGTATTCCGCGATGGATTTATAGGTGTATATTTGGTTTATACACTCTTTACAACATGAGATGCTCATTGCACGCTGAATAGATAAGATAATTATTATGTCAAGTTTAAAGAAAAGTAAGAATAACAATAACAATATTAACAAAAATAAGAAAGGTAAACCTTTACCCCAAAGTGATACAGGAAATGATTCGATACCATTTGAATCCGATACTGCCATGAGCCCCATGGCAATTATAGATTTATTTCTTCAAGAATTTAAGCATATTCTTGATTCACCTGCACTTCCTGAGTTCATTCAAATAGTGAAAGGTGAGTTATTCGAAAGACAATACCTTCAAGCATTTGATAGCGATGATAAGCGGTTTGCATATTCTTCTAGATGGACTCCCGCAAGAGCCTTGTCATATTCATCACTCTTTTCTAACTTGGAACCCATACGAGAATTGTTCCTTGACCCGGAAGCTACGAGAGATGTATTATGTATTGGAGGAGGTGCAGCCGGTGAAGTTGTGGGTCTTGGATCAGTCTTCGCCAGATGCAAGGAGTACAACTCCACCTCAAGTTCTAGCTTAAATATTCAAGTTATAGATATTGCTAATTGGACAAAGATAGTTACAAATACTGTTAGCTACATGAGAAAGAATTGGATCTATAATCCAGAGAAGTTGACGGCGCAGTTTTTCCATGACGATATATTAGGTGATTCGTATACTGGGTTTGAAAATTTAGATTTAATAACTTTATTGTTCACAACAAATGAATTGTTTACCGAAAAAAGAGCCCAAACAGTTAAATTTTTCCAGAAGCTTAATAAGCTTTGTAAGAAGGATTCCTTGTTGTTGATTGCAGAGAGTGCTGGCTCTTATTCACATATCACTATCGGAACGAAGAAGTTTCCGGTACAATTTATTATTGATACTATATTATTAGGAAAACAAGGTGAAGATAATGGATCATGGGATTTGGTGGATAAGAGCGATAGTTGTTGGTTCAGGATCAATGAGAAAGAAATACACTATCCCATGAAACTAGAAAACATGAGATTTTTTTATAGACTTTATAGGAAGAAGTAAATACAAAACGCGACTCCAATCAGAAAACGTATCTTACGGCGCGGCAAAGTAGGCTTTTTTCTTTCTCTCTGTAATGTCTTCTTCTGAAAGCCTCCTTCGAGCAACTGGCGCTAGATCTGAAATAGATGAATATGGGATATTGATTAAAGACCAGTCCCTTTTAGTGTCCAAGGATCTGAGTAATGAAAGTTATTTTTGCTATTCCACTATTTCTTCCCCACACTCATCTAACAGAATTGATTTCAAAAACATCTTATGGTGTGAAGGGAATATCGTGGAAAATACTTATAGAGTAACCTATGCCATTGAGAATAACAAGACACTTGACATTAAAACATCCATGGTAGAAATAGATGACGTTGCTTCACTGGTGATCTCGAAGCCTTTACCGAATCTCACGGAAACGATTATGCAAAAGGCATACAAGAATAGTTTAGTAAAACCTTCTATTCTTATTTTGATCAATCCTCATTCAGGTCAAGGAAAGGCTAAAAAGATATTTGAAGATGATATTAAGCCGGTCTTAGAAGCTGCGCATGTTGATTTTGAAGTCAAAGAAAGCCAGTACCTGAAACATGCCACAGAAATTGCCAAGACGTTGGATATCTCAAAATACGATATCATAGCCTGTTGTTCTGGTGATGGTATTCCGCACGAAGTGATCAATGGCTTCTATCAGAGAGATGATCATGGTGTAGGGGCATTTAATAAAGTTATTGTAACACAGTTACCTGCTGGCTCTGGTAACGCTTTAACTTTAAGCACTCATGGGAGTAATAACGCAAAAATTGCAACTCTCAATATGCTTAAATCAGTACCCACCAAGATGGATCTTATGGCTTTGAGACAACTTGACTGTGATGGTAATGAAGCTGTAAGTCTTCTGTTCCTTTCTCAGTGTTACGGTGCAGTAGCTGACTCTGATATCGGGACAGAACATCTCAGGTGGATGGGACCAGTGCGATTCGAATTGGGGCTCGTTCACAAAATTTGGACAAAGGCCAAATACCCTTGTGATTTATATGTGAAATATCGTACTACAACTAAAGAAGAATTGGTGTGTCATTTCACTGAACATTACGATAAACCTCAGAAGAGTACTCTCGTTACAAGTGACTCGTTTGTAATGAGTGGACCCAAGCTCTCTGAAGACCCTCCTTCGGATTGGATTGAAGTGGATAGAAGTCTAACTGAAAATATAAGTATTTTTTATGTCGGTAACTTACCAATGGTGTCTGATGGAGCCCAGTTTTTCCCAGCTGCATTACCAAGTGATGGATCCATGGATATGATTATTACTGACACGAATACTTCATGCGTAAAGTCTACACAAGCCTTGTTGAATGTTGAGAATGGTACACATATTGATGCAGACTTCGTAAAACATCATAAGATCGAGGCCTATAGGTTGGTTCCTCGAATCCCAAGTCTTAATCATTATATTTCTATCGATGGTGAGAGCTTTCCTTTCAAGCCTTTTCAAGTTGAGGTTGTGCCCCGTGTTTTGACTACCTTGATGTCTGATGGTACTTTTTCTCCGACAAATTTCAGCGATATTTGATTTTTATATACTTACAATCATTCATGACAAATACGATATTTAATCCTTCACTATACTCCTTATCTATCAAAACTCATTTTTGGTGGAGTCAAAAGTGAGCTTTTTGGTCAACATACCACTAAGTTCACTGAGCATCTTATTATAATTTTCTTGTTTTGATATCATTTCTTTTTCTAAAAATGCTTCATTGGTTAAGTAACTAGAAACAAGATCTCTGACGGCTTTAACTAAAAATGTGTTTGTTTCTTTAAAAATTAATGCTTCGCTTAACTGAGTTTGCCTCAAAGAACTGAACAATGAGTTAAGGTGGTCAATAGACTCCTTGTACATCATTGGTTCTAAAGAGTTTTTACATCCTTCCACCAATTCAAAATAGTTGGCTAACAACATATTTTGTGATGACAGTAAATTTTTCAAAGAAGCTACCAATTCTCCATTAGCAATCTCCGTCTCCTCTAAATTCATTTTTACTTCATTTAACAAGTATGACGATTCTTTGCACCTTCTGATGTAAAAGTTGTTATTGGAAATAACTTCGACTCTTTCTTGAATAAGGTCTTTAATTTTCTTATCCATATCACTATTTTTAATACTTAATGATTCAATCTCCTTGAATGTGATCCCCTTCTGCTTCTCAAATTCAGTGATAGCTTCGTTGAGTTTTCCTAAATCTGATTCTTTTGTTGATAACTCATTTTTTGTTTGCTGAATTATTTCATGAAGTTTGACTATTTCATCTTTCTTCTCGGCTACCAGAGCCTTCATCATGATGCATTCGTTAACTACATTATTTGAAAGGTGACTAATACGAAAAACCTCCTGGGTTATTTCCTCATTCGATTCACTCAATCGGTTGTTCTCTTCCATTAAATCAATATTAATAGATTTGATTTCAAGGTTTTCTATTTCCAATAAGGATATTGATTGCTTGAGCAGGTCGTTGTTTGAAGAAAATTCAGTGACTAAGTTTTGAAGGTCTATGACTTTTTCATTCAACGATTCTAGCTCCACATTATAATTCGTTGTTTTCAAATCTAAAAGAAGATCGGTGTCTTTTTTACACTCATTCAAAGTCTCAATTTCAAAATCTTTGCTTTCTAGTAGACTTTTCAAGTCAAGGACCACTTCATCATAAGCTTTGATTTCTTGAACGAGTTTAGACACACTATCTTTAAAATCCAGTTTCTCTTTGAATAAATTATTAATCTCTTCTAATATCTTTATAGGCTTGTTGTTGTGGTCAGAAGAATTTCTATTGATTACTGATAGAATTTCTTCGATCAATCTACGATTGGAGGTATCACTAATGGTTTTCAAATTAACTTCGTTCTCTAGTTCATTACATTTTTTAGTAACTTTGTTAAGTTCCAAAAATAATTTATGTGTTTCCTTTTCGTATTCGACATTTGCGTTGATGAGATGGTCCTTCTCATCACTGACATTTTCTATCCTGATCTTCAAGGAATTATTTTCTTGGTATACTTCATCAATTTTATTATTGAGCAACGTTTCGTTACTGTTCCTCGTATTCAATTCCATTTCTTTCACCTTCAAAGCTTCTTGGTAGCCCATAACTTTTGAAATGGCTTTATTTATTAGATGTGTAACTTCTTCAGGGTTCAGAGTAGTAGTTTCAATACCAATGCTTTCGGCAAGAGTACCTAGAGCAGTATTCAAAGCTCTACCACTCTCTGTCTGTACGCTTAAAACCTTTTTCAACAGTATTTCCAGATTCGAAAGTTGTGATGATATGTCAAACTGCAGGTCTTGATCCTGAGGGTTGAATTGATCTTCTTCAAAAGTTGACAGGATGCTATCATCAGCTTCGACTTCCATGTCAGAATCTCTTTCGTCATCCTGTGCTAGTATTTGGCGAATAGGAGATTTTTGTGTTAGTATCTCTGGTTGCAGATTCATTAAGCCAGACAGAATACTGGTATGACTAGGCGTTATAGTCTTCAAGATATCATGATCGATTTTGGAAGTTCTATAGGCATCTTTGTCCATCCATAAGCTCTCTGGTTTTTTATTCTCTTTTAATTCTAAGGTACTATTGCTATTATCTGAACTTATATCAAATGCTCTCTGGAATTCATTATTGTATTTTGAATATTCCTTTTTAGTTTTAAAAGTTGGGTTGAAGTCGATTGCTTGCAAAATACTAGAATTATTTTCATAGTTTGATTCTGTGGACATGGAATCATTCTTTATTTCCAAATCATCGAAGTTTTTTTGGTGTTGATGGAAGAGATCAGGATTGAATCTGACTGATTTTGAGGGTTTCTTTAGGGTAGTCATAGCGTTTGCTATTTTGGTAATCAGCAGTAAACTCTTACTACGTTTGAGTCCCACCAGCTCGAACGGGTCAATGCTTAATTCTGTAGAATCAAAGCTATTGCCTTCGAGGTTTAAATCAAGTTTAGGCTCGTTTGGGTACCTGAAAGATTGAGATCTTTTCAATAACGTGGGAATCTCATTTTTTGTGACTATTTCAGGAGTTTTTGCATTTATCGAATCGTCATTGCTGGAGGACGACGATGAATGGATCTGTGACTTCTTCAGGGGTGAAGATGCTCTGGAAGATGTTAAAATTTTTTTAAACATCTAGAGACCCTGCTTTTGTGATAATTGCAAATTATTTAGCTGCGAAAAAAAAAAGATCCATTTACTTAAATTATCAAAAGGGACTCGTACAAGATTTGAAAAGTGATCGAAAGCTCCTCTCAAAGTGAGCGATCCTACAGAAGCCATAGTAAAAGATACATATGAAAAATAGTATCCTCTTTGGTGAAAAAGCTTCAATCACCAAGTACAGACAGTACAGTAATAATCCTAATAGACTGGATACCTTTACCAGTGGAATACGCATTGGAGCTCTGTTGGTTTTGTTTAAGTTTAAACTACGTATTCTCTCTCAACATTCCGATATCTGGATGCATTAATGTGCTTTTGAAGGCGATGGGAAACTATTCCCCTAATAAGTTCGTGATTTGGGCCAACTGGGGTTGGAAACAGTTCCACTTTTAGCTATTTCAACTCAATGTGCTACAAGTGCAGTTGCTTTGGAAAACGGATGATTTTCCAACAAGACTCTTGTCAAACCTGTTGACGGTCGTCGTCATATCGTCTTCCTTGAACAATAAGTATGGACAAGATATCATACGTAGTGTGTCAACCATACAACTGGTTACAAATTATGGTTGCCAGGGTATCATTCAGAGTCAAGGAAAGCGCCGGTGGTTTAGTGGTAAAATTGATCGTTGCCATCGATCAGCCCCTGGTTCGATTCCTGGTCGGCGCATTCTTTTTTACTGTTATATCTTTTGATCTTGATGTATGTTTTCTTTCATGATTAACAAGGTTCTAAATTCTTTAATTCTAGTGGTGAGAGCATTTAACGAGATTCTAGAAAGCCTGAGAGGTTTACGATCGAACCACTATATTTGGATGCAACATCATTTGGCATCTGAAACGGCAAGAAATTGAAATAGCACTAATTAGAAGCTCTTCCGTAAATTTGAAAATCAAACAACAGAAGTTAAGAGTTGTCCATCGGTGTAAAAAAACTATTAATAGAAAAACCATATCAACTTTATGCATTATGCGTGTCTTCTCGGTTCACTAAGAGGTACCGAAAAAAATTCTAAATCTACGAAGCTCATAATAAAAAATATTAAAAACGATTTATCGGATCTCGATCGTCAGTTGCAGGTAAGCCAAATATAGCAATATTTGTGCTCCCCACACCTGATATAACAGAAACATAATCAGACTAGTTTTTGGGTCGCATTTAGTTAAAACCGAATCCATATGAATTTTAGAAGAAGGCAGCAGCAAGAGATAGAAGACGTCATTCACAACTGAATTTAGATGAGAGACATACTAAATTCCACTTTATGTAAAATTTCTTTTTTTAGCCCTCATGCGAGTACAACCTTTCCCCTTGTTGAAACTTTGCGTCAATACAACAAACCAAGATTGGTCAAGTCCATAAGGACTTGACAGCTGTTTTTTAGCCTGAAGCATAGCCCGAATTTGTAGCTGCTCATAAAAAAAAAATGAATATACAATGACTTAACCAGATTAAACCCGTTATAGCTGTTTTTGCATTTTTCTAATTTGTTTGTAAACCTTGTTTCGGTGCAGGTACAGGATATCAATATACAGGAGTTCAACCAAACAGGAAGGTAACTTTTTTCACTAATGCGAAAATAGGTAGTTGATTATAGAGGCTTTGTGGCGAGGCTTGTGGTAAGTGATAAGAAAACGGCAAGGTAGAGAACCTCTAATACCCACAGCTACAGTGATTACCACTACAGAAATGCCGCCAACGTATCTGATTATTTGTTTGTATAATTAACACAACATCCAGGGGCGCTAATGGTGCTAATTCCAAGACATTTTTTCTTGAGCGGCCACGCAATGAACAAAAGCAATTTTCCCAGATCTACTTTGTTTTTTCGTTCGGCACGCACTAACATAAGTAATCCACCTAACCCATAAAAAATAAAATTTTGACGTCTCGAGACATACAGTTGGTTAACAAATTCCACTAAACAGGTCTTCGGTATATTTCCAAACCGAAAAGCGTAAGATTGATTCATTTTCTTTAACAGATTGTTAATTGTTTATAGGTATTCTTTTTTTCCATTAACGAATTAGCTTTCTTGATACAGAAACGTATATCCACACGACAGTATGCCGTTTTGGACAATCAGGAGAAGATACATTAGACTTCTTGCCATAGTCTCCATTCTCTCGTTACTTACTTACCTGACGTTGGCAAGCATAAGTGTCAACCAGAGCAGGTTCGAACTTAGCAATGACAATTATTTTGGCCAATTCTATAATAGTTACATTTACAATGGTGCCCAAGATTATTTTGGTCAAGATTTCAATGTTAAAGTTGAACATTTACTAGAGGACAAAATTAAAGCAGATGTGGAACTGAAGTTTTGGATGATGGATGTTGACCTCTCCGAGCACTCAACTTTAAACATCCCACCTTATTATTTAACTCATTCCGGAGAACAAATGCCTGATATTCAACCATTTGAACCCCGTTTCACTTTGGCTGTATATCTTAATCATATACGTCAAACAATGCATTCTAAGCCCAACTCAGTTGTCGAAGTCCCTTTCCATTGGGGCGATTGGGTTGATTTGTCCCCGTTGAATAAATATTTACTTGCTCCGGACTCTGAAAAACCGGATTGCTCTATATTGGATGCAAGAAATGATGAAGATCGTATGAATAAAGAGAACGACCAAAAGTCCCAGAAGGAAGAGGAAGAACTCAAGCAATACGAGCTTTCAAAACAAAATAAAGAAGGCAAAGAGGAAAATAAACTAGAAAATAGCGGAGATCCTAAACAAAATGATAAGCAAGAAAACAAAGATGAGAAGGAAGAAGAAAAGCTGGACCCTAAAGATGAAAACAAAGATGAGAAGGAAGAAGAAAAGCTGGACCCTAAAGATGAAAACAAAGATGAAAACAAAGATGAAAACAAAGATGAAAACAAAGATGAAAACAAAGATGAAAGCAAGGATGAAAGCAAGGATGAAAGCAAAGATGAAAGCAAAGATGAAAGCAAAGATGAAAGCAAAGACGAGAACAAGGACGAGAACAAAGATGAAAAGGAAGAGAAAACTCATAGATTGGCTAAAAGACGAGATGCTCATGAACCAAAGGACTTCTGTGTCAATAATGATGAGTTACCTTTGAAGCACAAGGATGGAAATTCTATCCGTCCTGGTTTCAATGTTTACAAACCTCCTGGTCGTGTTCCTGAAGATTTGGGTATGATTATTGGTAAATCTTTCCTTTATTCCTTTGCTCCACCGCCACAGTCTATCTTCTTTTTAACAAAAGATGGTTCTTATAATGTAACTTGTAAAACGCTGAAATCCGGTTTGCTCACCAATGGATTAGTCAAAAATTATATTAAAGAATCAGGGAAAAACACAATTGACTTATTCACTGAGTATAATGAATTACAAAGGGTTGTGTCCCCAAACAGAGATCAAGTCATTAATGACTATGAAATTTCTTTGGATCCATCTGATTTTTCTGTTGACTTCGACAAGATTATCAATGAATACGACGATAAAATTCGTACAGGTAAAAAGTTAAGTGCTACTGAAATGAGATACTATCATTCTCTTAAATATCTGAAAGACCGTGTAGAAAATGGTGGGCCGGATAAGTATTTTGGTGAACTGAGATTGCTTGGTTCAGCTATTGGAGATCATTACGATTGGAGATTTTTCAACGGTATTCAATATGGTACCTACGAACAAACATTGACTTTACATCATTTAATCAGAGCCTTCCTTAGTTTTTGCCGTAAAAATGGTATCAACACTTGGGTTGCACATGGTTCTTTACTAAGCTGGTATTGGAATGGTATTGCATTTCCATGGGATAATGATATTGATGTTCAAATGTCTTTGAATGATTTACATAAACTTTCTCGCGACTTCAATCAATCGGTGATTGTTGAAGATTTAGAAGATGGTTTAGGCCGTTATTTCATCGATTGTGGTAGCTATATAACTCTACGTGAAAAAGGTAATGGCAATAACAACATTGACGCTCGTTTCATTGATCTTGATACTGGTTTATATATTGATATTACCGGTCTTGCACTTTCTAACACTCATACACCTGATCGTTACAAAAATCGGTTACCAAATAATTGGAAAGTGGACGAAGGCTCTTTCGAAAAGAGCAACGAGGTCTTGCAAATTTATAACTGCCGTAACAATCATTTTTCAAACTTTAATGAAATTAGCCCCCTCGTTAAGTCCACCATTGAAGGTGAAATCGGTTATATTCCAAAAAAATTTACTGAAATGCTTAGTGTCGAATATAGCAAGGGAATGTTATCCAAAAAGTTTTCTGGTCATGTATTCTTACAGCAATTGAGGTTGTGGGTTAGAGAAGAAGATTTGTATTATTTTCTTAATGACAAAGATAAGTGGAATAAGTACCATAATTTCCAAGAATATTATATTCAAAATGGAATTGAGGAAGGTAATAAACAAGTTGAGAATTATGAATTGAATGCCGAAGAAAAGAAACAATTAAAGTTGGAGGCAAAGCTTCGTGAAAAGAATGGACAAAAAGTCGAATCTCATGATTATGAAACGCACCTTAAAGAAGAAGATTTGGCTATGATGTTGAATCTAGAAAGAGATGAACTTCTTGAATTGCTTAACAAGGATGAAATCCTTATGGAATATATTTCAACTCGTAAATTCACTGAATTCCACGAAAGAGAAATGTCTCACATTTTGGAAGGTAAATCCTCCCGACCAGTAGTTGAAAAACTTGATGCTTTCAAGCCCATCAAAGTTGACCCATATTATTTTAAACTTTTCACTGATTACATAGATTACGATCGCCAAGTGGCCAATTATATCAATTTAGATAAATTCTACAAGGCATCTTCTGATTAAACAAGTTATTCAGAAGATGCCTGGAAATTGAAATGATGAATATTTTCAATTTAACAAAGTCTATGGCTATTGCATTTTACCAGCATTAAACATTTAATATATAATTTCAAAATGAAGCTTTTTTCCATAATACAAATATATTCAAACAATTAATTATACAATACATTAAAAGATCATTCCTTCTTTTCAGTTAACCGTTTCAAGTGCTCAATTTCTCTATAAGCTCTTTCCAATTCTTGTTTTAATTTAGTGTTACTAGCATCCAACTCACTAACAGCTTGTTCAGTCAATAATTTTTCCAAAGTCCATTTTTCAATATTATTAGTTTCGTTTTCTTTCAATCTTTTAATATATTCCACAGCTCGTTGAAGGATTTGGGATTTATTAGTATCATTAGTAGGAATGAGAGCAGCCAACTCTCTAATACCACTATTGATGTTTTCTCTACGACGGCGTTCAACTTCTTTGTGGTTTTCTTTGCGTAAACGATGCCACTCATCAGATCCATGCAGTGGTTTATCAGATAAGCTACTTGGTTCTGGTGGACTTGGCGGAATTATCTTGTTTTCATCACTCAAGCCATTTACAATGTGGTGGGAAACCTTTCCGGCACCAATAGAATCATTTTGTTTATCACTTTGAGTACTCTGTAAATGAGATACCACTTGGGTGGCGTTATCATATGCTTCAGGGCCTGAAGGTTCAGTTTTGAAATCAGTCAGGTGAGCCTCAATGTTATCAGGATTGTTTACTTTTTTATTGTTATCAACATCAGCATTAACAGAAGTAATGGGAGTACTACTGGCACCTTCAGCTCTCGCTAAGCTACCCTGAGAGTTGTTGGTATCACCTATTTTACTTCTTTTATTTTTGTCACCTTCGAATTCACCCTCTCTTTTTGACATGGCTGCAACTTGTTTTTGATCACGGGATAGTCACAAGGAAAAAAGCACCTGACCTGAGAAAATTGTTGATACAATTTAATGGTTAGTACACTAGATGAAAAAGCTACCGGAATACGGTTATCTTACTTTGTGCGTGAGTTTAATTCCTGCAGAAGACACTCTAATATTCCACAGAAATTTAAATTTCGAATTCATACCACAGTTTCGATTTTTGTTAAAATCAACTTATCACCCAGGATCTATTATAGTAGCTGAAGGTTTTATCAGGTTTTCCAATTAGTCGTTCACGCTTATTTATTCTTTTCGCTTACATCTCCGGGATCGCATAAGATGTTTTTGTATGAAAGCCAAACGCTACGGAGAGGACTTCCTAAGTTTCTCTCTATGGCTCGTCCTAATCTTCGTACAATTGTGCCTCCTATGGAGGCCTATATTCGACCACCTTTCATCAGAAGTTTTACTCAATCCCCTAAAATTTTTGATAAACAAAAGATTGAAGTAGTGAAGAATTTGATTAATAATGGAGAAACCAAAACGCCTCTGGTTCCTCCTAAGACCAAGCAGTCGCGTGCCCTGACACCAGAGAGTTCATCTTCCTTATTATTTGGTAAAAGTATAAGTACTTCTCAAGCAAAAATGATTAAATCACTTCTTTCAACTATCTGGCCCAAGGATAATACTGGATTCAAAGTTCGTGTTTTGGTTGCTTTAGGTCTTTTAATAGGTTCAAAACTTTTAAACGTTCAAGTTCCTTTCATTTTCAAAAGCATTATTGATGGTATGAACGTGGATTGGTCAGATAGTTTAGGTATTGGTGGAAGTGTGATAGGTGCGCTTGTATTTGCCTATGGAGGAGCTCGTTTTGGAGCAGTCTTGTTTGGTGAATTAAGAAATGCTATATTTGCTTCAGTTGCTCAAACGGCTATAAAAAGAGTAGCATTGAATACTTTTAAGCATCTTTTAAATATGGATTTACAATTCCATCTTTCAAGACAGACAGGAGCTTTGACGAGAGCAATTGATAGGGGTACAAAGGGTATTTCGTATGTACTAAACGCAATGGTCTTCCACATCATTCCAATTACGTTCGAAATCAGTGTGGTATGTGGGGTTCTAACTTATAACTATGGTGCTTCTTTCGCAACTGTTACATTTTTCACAATGTTAGCATATTCGTTCTTTACAATCCGAACCACTGCGTGGAGAACTAGATTTAGAAGACAAGCTAATAATGCTGATAATGAAGCTGGGAACGTTGCGTTAGATTCATTGATTAATTTTGAAGCAGTAAAATATTTTAATAATGAGGCATTCCAAGCTGGTAAATATGAAACCGCATTAACGAAATATCAAAATGCTTCCATTAAAGTTGCCAGTTCATTAGCGTTCTTAAACTCAGGTCAAAACTTTATTTTCAGTACGGCTTTGACTGCCATGATGTATATGGGATGTCAAGGTGTTGCTACTGGAGGACTAAGCGTTGGAGACTTAGTATTGATCAATCAATTAGTTTTTCAATTGTCTACACCGTTGAATTTCTTAGGTTCCGTTTATCGTGAATTGAAACAGTCCTTGTTAGATATGGAAAACCTCTTTCAATTACAAAATCATGATATAAGTATCAAGGATAGCCCAAATGCTAAAGATTTGGTTTTCGATAAGGTTAACCCTGGTGAAATCAAATTTGAAAATGTCACTTTCGGCTACCACCCTGATCGACCAATTCTTAGAAATGCAACTTTTACAATTCCTGCAGGCAAAAAAGTTGCAGTCGTTGGACCAAGTGGTAGTGGTAAATCCACCATATTGAGATTAGTTTTCAGATTTTATGATGTTACATCAGGTCGTATTCTTATTGATGGACAAGATATACGTGGCCTCAAGCTAGAATCTTTAAGAAAGAATCTAGGAATAGTTCCTCAGGATACTCCATTATTTAATGAAACAATTTTGGAGAATGTGAGATATGGTAGACTAGATGCTTCAGATGAGGAGATTCAAGAGACAATTAGAAACGTTCAATTGGATACATTGGTAAATGAATTACCAGAAGGAATCCAAACCATTGTCGGTGAAAGAGGGATGATGATTTCAGGGGGTGAAAAACAAAGACTAGCAATCGCCAGACTATTGTTAAAAAAATCACCCATCACATTCTTTGACGAGGCAACCAGTGCGTTGGATACTCATACCGAGCAGAATCTATTGAAGACTATCCGTAGCGTATTCAGAGGAGCCAACAGCACCAATGTTTCAATTGCTCATAGATTGAGAACCATTGCTGATAGTGATAAAATCATTGTTTTAAATAAAGGTCAGGTTGTTGAAGAAGGTGACCATTATGAACTCTTGAATACTCCTGGATCCTTATACTCTAACCTTTGGAACATTCAAGAGAATTTAGATTTTGATGAAGAATTGAAGATTATGGACTCAGAATCAGAACCAAAATCAAGTTCGGATTCAGATTCAAGTAAAAACAGGGCTTAGATAGAGAGAGACACGTAGGACCCAAACAAGTGTATTTATAGCATCTAGTGTTATTTGAATACTTATTCATGTATAAAAGATTATTTAATATATATTGAAACATATTAACGGAAACCCTGTGGAAAAGGGGCCCTGGTATCATCGAAGGTTGCAGAGATCTTTCAAAAGAAAATATTTGGGTAACATTCTTTACCGCAACACCATAAATTATTTCTCAGGGAATGCATATTTTTTAAGCGAGACGTCTGCAGATCAGAAGGTTTGGCTCATTTTTGGCTACTCATTCGTATTTCACCTTCTTTGAATCCTTCTTTGACCTAGAACCTAAAGTTGAATAAAAAAGTGGTGGTCTAATCCCCCTAATTCTAAAACCTTCGCATGTACGTAACCTTTCAAGTCCAAATTAAATTAGGGAAAATTAATGGTCAAATCAAAACCTGTACAGCCTAGAACTGTCAATTTTTCCTTATCGAGTCGCGGTGGGGCCTTCAGTATCATTTGCGAGATCAGGACCGGTTGTAAACTGGAAATAAATTAGTTCGTGAGGTGCATAAACGCTCTAAACCCCAGACGTCAGAAAAAGTTAAAACCAAAAATTAAACGCCAATAGTCGTAACTAAGTATTACGCATCTTAAATGCCTTCATTATGTGATTAAGCCTTCATTATGTGATTAACTTTCGGAAACTTTAACTTGAATAAATAAACAACATCACAGAACCACTCGTTTTTAACAAATATGGGGCGATTATTTCTTTAAGGCTTTTCACAGGTATTCGCATTCTATATTCAAATTGGTCTTACACCCCTAATCCCTAATCAGTACAATACAATAGAGATTTGATTTCCGTATGTTACAGGCGCCTATTTTTTTTTAATGGTACCAACTTGGACGCCATATGCCTTTTTCCTAAACTGTAACAATCAAGTATCCAACCAAGGACGGGGTTAGATTTTTTAATAATATTTATTATTTTTTTTTATTCTCACGCTAGGCGGTATCGTATTGATCCCGCCCCCTTCCTTGTATTATTCAAATCTTAAAGCGTATTTTTTATTGTTAAGGGATTGAATTATTTTTACATTTTTCACCCTTCCATTTAAGAATTTTCGATACAAAACTCCTCTATCATCCGAATTTCCTGACAACAGCAATTTTTAATTCAATAGTAATTCCAATACCAAAGGTTGAACCTTTCATTTAAATGAACATTAAATTTCCTAAAACAAAGAAATCGGATGCTGCTGGTCCAGCAAAAGAACATAGAAGAACCTCATCAGACAATTCAAATTTATCCTTGAAATCATCTCATCTGTCAAAATCAGTTCCGATTTCATTGCATTCAAGGTCTTCATCATCAAATTCTAACACTTCAAAATCTAGTAAATCCAGTGGTAGCTCTTATCTCCCCATCAAATTTCACGGCAGTTCTCAGGGGTTTAATTCGGAATATACTTACTATCCACTGCCTGGATCAAATTCTTCCACCAAAAGCACTTCAACGTCAAAGTCCCCATTAACTCTGAAACAATCTTCGTTGTCAAGTACATCCCATACGTCTTCTTCCACACATCCACCAAATTTAAAGAAACAATCTTCTACTTTTTATGCAACTAATAAAACAAAAGGTCAAAAACCGTCGAATCCTTCAGTTCCACATATGGCCTCTTCTAAGCAATTCGGGAATAAATCAAAACCTCCTTCCAATGGATCCTCTCAAGGTCAAAGCTTGAGACATTCAAAATCCTTAAGCCATTTAATTGATAATAGATCATCATCACCTTCCACCGTACCCCCTCAAACAAATAAAAAGCACTACAAGTATAAAGAGGACCTATTACGTAATGACTGTACTTGTAAAGGATGTAAGAACGACAAATTATCAAAGAATCCTCATAGTTATTCGCGACCACTTCATCATCAACATGGTAACAATAGTGATACCAATTCCATTGATTCAGTAGATAACTTTGCCAATAACATCCTTGATTTTGTTTCCAAGAAACGAGAAGTTAAATGGAATATTTAATCAGGGTTTGAAGTTGAAAGGAATCATCTTTCATTAACGGTAACGACACTTATAGACATTTTTAGCATACAATCCTTTATCTGCATATTTAGACAATACCCTTCATTAATGAGCTCATTTATCAATAAAATCCAACTTAATTAATTTTTGCCTCTTATTTTAAACTAATAGGTGTTAGTACCTCATTTATAATTGGAATTCAACGGTCATATAATCAACTTCTATAATTTTCTATTACTTCTATTTACATGCAATCTTCTTACTTACCTGTATTTACAATGCTTTGAAGTTTTTGATGGAGAACGCTGTTAGCATCGGGGTAATCAACAAGATAGCTTAATGCATCAAGTTTGTTGAAGTGAGTAAGGTCTAAATGCTTAACGATATTCTTTGAAATATCCTGTTTGATGAGGGCAATCTTATCTTTATTGATAGTAATGATGTCTTCCAATTCAAGCTTCACTTTTGTGGATTTTTGTGTGATATAAAGCTGATAATCTTGTTTAACAGTTTTAATCACAAGAGGGAATTGGTAGAGTTTACTCTGAGCTTGTTCAATAATTAAATTTCCTTCCTTGTAACTGATTTGAACAAATGGGTATTTGTCATAACGAATCCAAATGTTCACAAATGTAAGTAAATCAATGTCAAATTCTGAAGCAAAGAATTGCCAAATTTCAGATGGCTTGATAGTTTGGTATCTTTTAACTTCAATGAACTTCTTGAATCCTTTAGCAAAATTTTCGAAGTTATCAGATTCGTTAGGACTCAATATATTTGCTATCATTCTCAACATTAAAATCCCCTTCTCGTATATCGGATGGTTAAACAAATAAGCAGTTGTCAGTTCAGTATCTATAACGAGCTTGTTCATAAACTTTTGAATATTTATTTCCCCCAATTGTAAAACACGATTAGTGATTTCAATGAAATCTTGTTGTAAACTGTATTCCTTATCAATCATACTAACAAAGTAATTACCAAATAATGTTGCAAAAGACTCATTTAACCATAAATATCTCCAATCGTCAAAAGATACCAAGTTTCCAATCCACTGGTGAACTAATTCATGACTAATCAATTGCTCAGCTTGAAGAACATCATCCTTGAATAGATGGTCTTGCATAACGGTGATAGCACCCCAATTTTCCATGGCTCCTTCGGTTAAATAAGGAATTCCTAAAATATCAAGCTTCTTCAATGGGTATTCACCGAATTGCTGTTCAAACAAAGGCAAAAGCTTTTCAGTTATATCGAGGATCAATTGTGCTTTCAAAATGAACTCTTTGATACAGTATACTCTAATCGGCACACTAGCTTTATTGGATTCAATATAGTGCATATCACCGATAGTCAAAGTGAAATTTGAGCACAACATTGGGGGTGTAGCATGGAATCTGACAACCTTACTCTCCCCATCCAACTCTTTAATTTCTTCGCTATTATTACCAACAATTTCTAAATGCTTTGCCGTTCTAACGCTTAACTTAATGGGGATCTTCCAAGATTGTTCATCAATACATGGGAAAATTTTCCTAGCAAACAGAGGCTGTGTTTGTGTGGATATAAGAACCCTATCATCAATCTCAAACTTGAATACCCCTTTTGTTTGTTCGAAAGAATTGAGAGTCTTGATTGTACCCAAATATTGAATTGAGACGGTTGATCCTGTATAATCCTTAGAAACTTCAGACTTTAATTCAATCCGTTGCGAGTCACGATGATTTACCACCGTTAATGATTCACCATCTACGGTCGCTTTCAAAATCACAAGCTTGTCGGCGTTTAAAACCAATCTAAACGACGATAATTCATCATTAAATCTCGCACACTTCACCAATTGAAAATCCAACTGGCCCAGAAAATTCGGCTTACTTGGACTAATGTCTAAGTGCAAAGCATATTTATCAGGTAAGTATTGATTCTCCAACAACAACGATTTCATAACAAAGTGTTTTTTTTGGAACAGTTTTTGCAGCCTAAAAAAAATTGGTAACCGTAAAGATATTTTGGTTCCCAACAAATTGAACGAGCACAGTGAAAAAAAAATCGTTTTATACGAATATTTTTCCATCTTTTCCATTTGTCTTACCACTTCCTTTAGTTTTCTTTAACTAAAAAGTTTCCTTTATCACTCATTATTTATTTATTTATTACAATACACTAATATCTGTGTATATCGTTCATAAAAAAACCATACAGGTCTTTTAAGAGTTAAAGTTTTATACTCCCATTTTCTTAATCTCCAAGGCATTATCTGAAAAAATTCAGTATCGAGAAGATTGGATTTTAATCAATGTTCGATAAAAAACAATTGAATTTGGATGTTGTGGGTAAGGGAACCATTCGAATTGACTGCTCTGGTGCATTTATTGCCAATGATCATATTTTAAAGATTCAAGATGAAGGACACACATCAACCTCGTCATCCGTTTCTCCTTCCCCCGAAAATAGTGATCCCGAGCACGAAGGAGAGGAAGAAGATGCATCGATCACTGGTGAAGCCGGTAAAAGGGGTCCAGAGCATATCACTCTCCCAAAACATAACTCCGAGATTATACACATATCTGTTGATATTGGTGGTACACTAACCAAATTGGTGTACTTTACGAAGAGTAAAAAGAAGAATGATGAATTAAAAGGAGGACGATTACATTTTAAAGACTTCCAAACAGAGAATTTTTCCACTGATGTTTTGAACTTTATGTTACGTTTAATTAAGCGTTCAATTGATAAAGAGAAACTCCCTCCTATTACTTATCTTATGGCAACTGGTGGCGGAGCTCACAAATTTAAAAACCAAATGGCAAAAAAATTTTCTAAGCATAAATACCCAGTGGAGATCATTGCCAAAGATGAAATGGAGTGCCTCATCAAGGGGTTGGATTGGTTGATTACAAAAATTCCAAATGAAATATTTATTTATGATTTACTAGATAATGAAACCAAGTTCATTTCCTCTCCCTACACCCACGACCAACAAATATATCCATATTTGTTGGTTAACATTGGAAGTGGTGTTTCAATGATCAAAGTTACAGGGCCAGGGCCTTTTGGATTTGAAAGAATTGGAGGCTCTTCGTTAGGTGGAGGAACCTTATGGGGATTACTCTCGCTACTTACCGATGCTAAGGACTATAATGAAATGTTAGCTATGGCATCTAGAGGTGACAACGAAAACATTGATTTATTAGTTGGTGATATTTATGGTAGTTCTTATAATAAGATTGGATTGAAATCAAGTCATATTGCTTCGTCATTCGCAAAAGTTTTTAAAAAGTTAAGATTTAATAAAGAACTTGAATCCAGTTCACCAGCGGAGAAATTGGCTCAATTCAGAGGGGAGGATATTGCCAGATCTTTGCTTTACCTGATTTCTAATAACATCGGTCAAATCAGTTATCTACAAGCATTAAGATTTAATCTTAAAAGAATTTATTTTGGAGGAAGTTACATCTCTGGTCATAAAGAAACGATTCATACGCTTAGTTATGCTGTCAATTTTTGGTCTAATGGTGATATGAATAGTTACTTTTTGAGGCATGAAGGTTATTTGGGTTCTGTGGGTGCATTCATGATGGGTCCGGGACCTCTTGATGAAGAATGATTTACTTCAAATAGTTGTATTATAGTCAAGCGGGTATTTATTATATTTATTCTATTAAAAGATTAAGGAATCGTTTTTTACTTGAAAGCAAGTGCTTGAAAGTATTCTTTTACTTCATACACATCACTACATTAAATCCTTACCACTTATAACGGAAGTTCTTGTTATCGATATCAGTCATATCAAGAAAGTCAGAATCCCTATTCTCTTCCTTAGCTGGTCCGTATTTTCTATCTCTTCTTACATTTTCTCTCCAACACACAAACATGTACAATAAGACAGCACAAATGGTAATAGCATAGGCACCGAAAATAGCAGCCACACCAAGAGTATAAGAAGGAGCTTGCTTTGCTAGGAAAAATTGAGGAGCAATCAAATTACTTACAGCGTAAGTCAAGAAATAAAGAGAGTTTGCTGTAACTTTCCTAGTAAACCCAGCATGGTTTGCAGCCATAAGGTTCAATGAAATAATGTAAGAACCCAAATAAAAGAAGGAGAAATATAGGGAAGCAAGCCTGCTGCCAACCATATGGCGAGGAAGCTTGTATAAACAACCTGTACCAACGAAAGCGGGTATGAGGAATGTACAAAGCACTGCACCTCTAAAGTGTTTTTTCGGCCAAAACTTTTCTAAAAGAGCCAATGCACCACTTGCCATATAAACTGAAACAGTCTGAGATACACCAGTAGGTATATTCATCAAAGTTGAATCTCTAGGAGAGTAACCCAAATCCTTGTTGATGATTAAAGAACCAAAATTAGTCAAGCCACCATTAGGAATCGAAATACATAACTGAATAAGAACCATAATCCAAACCTTGGGATCTTTAAAAGTTTGAATAAACTGCTCCTTTTTAAACTTTGTATTCTTGATACCAGTTTGATTTTTTCTAACCCTATCAACAACGATAGCCTTTTCACGATCCGAAAGAAACCAAGAATTAATAGGAGAATCTGGTAGAATCAAAAGTTGTAAGAGTCCATAAATCGATGACATTGCTCCGATAATAAAATAAAAGTATCTCCAAGGCAGGTACTTTTCGTCAGTGTAAGCTCCAACCGCATAACCAATGAAACCTGTGAAGATTGTGGACAAACCTGTATAGAAAAGACCTAAACGAATAGACTGCTCTGGCCCTCTAATATACCACATACTCATAATAATAAGATTAATTGGAACAATTGGAGCTTCAGCAATCCCAAGAAGGACTCTTAACGCAATCATTGTTGCAAAATTCTTAGCAAAGCCTGAACCAACTAAAAGAATACCCCAGAGGAAAAAACAAGAACCAGCAAGTTTTGCAACGGGTAATTTCTGAAGAATTAAACCACTTGGGAAACACCAAATTAAATAACCAAAATAGAAAGAGGAACCAATCCAACTGTATTGGTTACCTACTAAATTTAAATCTTCTTGTAAACCATAAATGGAAGCAGTGGAGTTTGAAACCTTATCCATAGCACCAAAAGTAACATTCAACCAAAGAAACGGAATAAGGATAAGATCAATCTTCCACAAGAGTTTTCTTTCTTCCTTCTTTGAATACCCATCTTGCAATAAGTCTGCGTACTTAGCAGCAATATCTTCTTGCTTCTGTGAATTACTATGATTTCCTTCAATGTCTTCTGGGCTATTTATGGAGGATATACCCACCACCAGTTTGTCCTTTTTTGAAGTATCAGAAGCCATACCACTACTTATTGACATCTTGGATCCTTGAATACAACTGACCGGTAATAGTCAGGAACTCTATCACATTTTATAGCTGAGTTGTTGAGGTAAAGTACGGAAACTATGAAAAATTCCGGCACGTGAGGAAGCTTTATCTCTCTTGCTAAAGAAAAGCGTCTAGCGGGCTTCACTGATAAGAAACATGAGATTAAACTATTATGTTTATCAGTTGCAATATTTCTCTGGGGTATAGGGCCGAACCTTATACAGCTCAGAGCTCACATTGATTGTTTAATTTTATAAGTCTTAAACTGTACGAAGGTCGCAAATTGATTACCAGTTGTAGCTGATAAGTGAACTTGTGGGGTAATGGAATCTCAAGACTCGGAATTCGGGTTTTGAACCGAGAAGCAAAATGGATTCATACTTCCAGATTTAGAGAATTAAAGAAACATATGAACCGATGGAGATCAATGACATAGAATGACGCGGGTATATTTTTTTTTTTTTGTTCGAGTTTGCTTTACCAAGCTTCACAGAACCTGTTATCAACACTTTTTTTTTTTTTTTTTGGATAATTACCACTATCTGCGGAAATGAATCAATATTCCGGACGTGGAGTTTCAGGGTTCCTTAACCAGAGATATGAGTATGAGGCCTCCTTCTCCATGGCTTCTTATCAAAAGCATTCCTTTGTACTAAACTCTTAGCGGTGCAGTGACCCCAGGATAAGAACAATTTTGAGTATTTTTCAACTCTGTTATCTTTCACGTTGGTTACAAATGGATTTCGTAAGGCTGGTCGAGAAACCCAAACAGGGTAAATCCAAGAGACGAAGAGTGTATTTCTCCTGCGATAGATGTAAAATCAAGAAGTTAGCATGTAACCGGTTAAAGGATACCTATAGTATACATGAACCATGTGTTACTTGTCAGGCGTTGAAACTTGAGTGTAAAACAACCATCAAAAGGAAAAAAAGAAGGCCAGATGCAAGTAATATTTCCAAAACCGATAAGGAATACATAGCGAGGATTATAGGTATCATCTATCCGGATGTGGATTTAACAAACACAAATGCCTTAAGAAAGCTATATGAAGAAGTTTTGGCCGAAGAGCAAGAGATTTCAAAATCTGCATCCCTTGAAAAATCCAATCTTGAGGACGAATGTCTGTATGTAATTTATTCTGGTAAGAGTATCATTAATGGAATAGTATCATCATCAGATCAGGTAGGAACAGGTCAAGAAGCATTTGATAGAGTCGTGTACGACAATGATGGCAGATCCCACTTCATGGGATCATTTAGTTTTAGTAGCTCTTTGACTACGTTACTTAATAACTTTGTTAGATTGACAAATCAAAAAGAGTCAAACTCTATCAAGTTTATAAAAGTCATGAATAAAAGAGGTTCAATTATCTCATCTTTTTCTGATAGTACGAATCCTATGATCTTCAATGAAACAGAATTTGAACATTATCCGTATATATGTTACCTCCCCAAGAAGGAATCTGACTTCTACATGGCTCAATTCTTCAATAGAAACGGAAGACTACTCACAGGAATCAATCAAGAGGAGTTCTTGGACATATATGACAAATTCTGGAAAGTAAATTCAGGCATCCTTCCTCCCGATACTTTATCCACTGCCCAATGTGGATCCATATACATAACCTGGATCAATGGAGTCAGTTTAGGACTTTACCCTGGAGCTTCTATGCAAGTAACTTATGAGATTGTTAATCGGTACATAAACTTGGTTAAGATTTTTTTGTCAGATATTTTCCTTGTTCCATCAAAAGAAGGAATCCTTTGTCTTTATTTATTATCTTTCTTTTTCGAGAGAAATATGCAGATGGAAAGTGCTTTTATCTTAAGCCAAACTGCCATGAACCACGCGATGGCTTGTGGGTTCCATAGAGAATGTATAGCTACCAGAGAAACATTCTATTTATGGTGGTCATTGTTCCACAGAGAAGTAACTCTTTGTTTATATTTTGGCAGAGTTCCTCCTCTTTTGCTAGAAAATATTAGTCTTGATAACGAAAAAAGATTTAAAGATTCTACTGAACAATTCCTGAATTACGATTACCTTTTAACCGAATTAAACAAATTGACTTACTTATTTTTATCCAATAAGGCAAAACTCCCAACAGTATATAAAAAATTATCAGACGGAAACTTGAATGCTGCCTTAGAAATTGACAAGCTATTCAAGGACTACTTCCTAGGACTTCCACAAACTTTTGAAACTCCTGGAGTATGCGAGGCAGAATTATTGAATCATTATTATTTGTCTGCTATCACTTGCGCTCTCCCATTCATGCTTTACCCGATAGAACAAACCTCCCACGTCATGTCGAGAAGAATTCAAGATGTTGTGTACCTCATAGAGAGGGGAAAATCCCTTTGTATCGATTATGTTAAATTCGCTGTAAAAGTTAAAGATTCTGGTGTATTCGATGTATTTGAGTTGGATATATCCACAACAGGAGGCACTGCTATCCTTGGTTTACTAGCCAGTGCATTATTTTATAAAATCAGTGTCAAAGCTCTTCCGGAGAAGCACCAAGCAAAAAATATTGACCAAAAACTACTAGAAGTAGTGAAATTTTCTGGGATTTTACGAAAGTTGAACCAACCTAGGTTGAGAGACTCCAGTGGCACTCTGAGAATAAGGAGGTATTGGATTGAAATTTTGAATGAAGATTTAGATTTGTTGCTAGCAAAAGATGATAATCAACCGATAATATGCAAGCTTAAAAGAATTATTCTTGGTGATCTCGCTGAGGTTGAAGAAGATAAGGATACGTACAAGGTAGAAATAGAAACACCAAGTCCGACTGATGAATCCATATTCTCGACTCAAATTGACAGCACAAGAATCCCGATAGATAATTATATTAATAACGTGTCTTTGCACAATCTTTATGATATGAATAACTTTCTAGAAGGATATTTTGCAAATCAAAACTGGGGATGAAAGGGATTTAAGACATAGATTTGTATATTACCTAATAAAAGCACTTTGAGCCATTAAAACCAACTTACAATGGCTAGTTATCACTATCAGTTTCGGTCACTTCAATGCAAGAGGTGACTGCAGTTTCCGAAACATCTTTGTAAATGTCAAAACGAGTTTGGGTTCTGATCGGAATGTTTTGTCTGAACTGTTCAATGAACTTTGGATCCAACTTGGCATAAACAATGTCTTCGCCATCACCGGCTTCGCATAAGATCTTTCCACTTGGGTCCACAACAAGAGAGTGGCCATAAACGGGATACTTCAAACCAGGGCACCTGGCTGGAGAACACATGATAACATACATTTGGTTATCTAAAGCCCTAGAACGAGCCAACAACTGCCAGTGAAGTGGTCCAGTAGTAGTGTTGAAAGCACTTGGGTACACCATGGCAAAAGCGTTTTTTCTTGAAGCGATGGTTGCTAACTCAGGGAACCTAACGTCATAGCAGATACCCTCCCCAACAACACCAAACTCTGGAATTTTAATTAAGGTAGCTGTAGATCCACTGGCAAAAACTTCACTTTCCTTTGCAGTAATTTTGTTTGGAATGTCAATATCAAACAAGTGAATCTTTCTATGGATTCCTATCAATGTTCCGGTTTTGTCAAAAGACAAGGAAGTATTATAAAGTTTACCATCGAGTTTCTCCGGAATTGAACCTCCAATGATATTAACACTATTTTCCTTTGCGAGCCTACTCAAGAGGTTGTATCTTGTGCCTGGAATCTCTTCACAGGCTTCATCGTAATATTGCTTACCAATTGGATTTGAAAAATGTTCCCCAAGAACAACTAGTTCTGTTTCAGGTTCATCTTTTTTAACTTTTTTAACCAATTCTTCTGTTCTTTTAAGATTGGCTGCAAGATCAGTAGAAGCAATTGTTTGAATCAACGCAACATTCAATTCTCTTTCTAATACCATTTTTTTTTTTGTTATATTTTACTTCAATAATTGAATTTAAATCTCTTTCTGTAACATGATTCCGTGCTTTTATTCTCCTTTTTGTAAAGAAGCGTTAAGGATTTTTCAGTCATATCCGAATTTTACTCGGAAAAAACTACTTTTTCCGGATACAGGAATTTGCAACCATTTCCGCAAATTGATAAGCATAAATAGTGGGGGGTTTCTGTCAGTTAAACACTGAATATTATCGAAGATGGGAAATTTAGAGGCAACTTATAAAACTGATATTAAAGAAATTGAATCATGGTGGGTAGAAGACCACAAAAAGCATTTGAAAAGACCTTATAGTGCTGAGGAAGTAGCTTCTTTCAGAAACTCTATTAAGGTTGATTACTTTTCTTCATTTCAAGCTAGAAAATTGTGGAAATTATTGAATGAAGCTAGGGAAAAAGAGGAACCTGTTATGACTGTCGGATGTGTGGAACCATTATTTGCAGCACTGATTTCAAGAGCTGGTTTGAAATGTGTTTATGCCTCCGGTGGTGTTAGTGGTCTCGCAGCCGTGCAAGAACCAGGTGTTGACCATGCCGATTACCCTTGGGATACTCTCCCAGGTGTTGTTAAGAAGATTTTTAACTCACAAATGTGGCACGATCGTCGCCAAAGGCAATTTCTCCTTTCGTTGTCAGAAGAAGAACGGAAAACTTACCATGAGTTTGATTTTTTGCTTCCAATTATCGCTGATGGGGATATGGGTTTTGGGGGAGTGACAACAATAGCCAAGTGTACCAAATTATTTGTCGAATCTGGTGTGGCTATGTTTCATTTAGATGATTTGGCTATTGGTTGCAAAAAGTTTACGCAAGGAATCGGTCGTACAATCATTCCAACCAGTGAGTATATGAAAAGATTGACGGCTGCCCGTTTCCAAATTGATGTCATGGGTGCTGATACTCTTTTAATGTCCAGAGTTGACTCTTACCACGGAAACTTTATAACTTCAGTCTTTGATACTCGTGATCATAAATATGTTATGGGATCAACAAATCCAGATATCAAACCTTTGATGAAAGTGTTAAATGATGTCAGAGAAAGAGAGGGTAATACTGCTGTTCCTAAAGCTAAATTAAAGTGGTTCAAGGATGCTAATATTCTCACTTTTGACGAAGCTGTCAAAGCAAGAGTCTCAGGAGAAGAGTACCTCAAATATGACAAGCTCATTTGCGCTGATAAGTTTGCTAGCTTGCAAAAGAGAAGAGAATATGCCAAAGAGGCTGCCCCAGAAAAAGACGTTTACTTTGACTGGGATGCTGGCAGAAACTCTTATGGACACTACATTTTCAAGGAGTGTATTGACTCAGTGATTGATAGAGCTATAGCTGCTTTGCCTTTAACCGATACTACTTGGGGACGTGTCGATCTGCCTAACCCACAGGATGTTGAAAAATTCCACAGTGAACTTAAACAAGTTGACCCAAAGAGAGTCTTCGGTTTTGGATACGTTGGTGACTATCATTTCCAAGATCATGGTTACACGGATGAGCAGATAGTTAACATGCACCATGACCTTGCCAAGATGGGTGCAGTCTGGCAAGTCCAACCAATTTATAAAATTCAAGGGGGTGATCTACATGATACCAAGTTTCTTGAAATGTGGAAAAGGGAAGGTATTAGTGGGTACATCAGAGACATTCAACAGCCAGCACTCGACCCATCACCCTATCGTGCGGGCACGTTTGGCCCGTGGAGAGGAGGTGAATTGGCCGATACACTTGTTGATATCACTGATTCCAATGATGTTCAACTCTCCATTGAATAGTTATTTTAAGTAAAGTTAGGAATATATGTTTTTTTCTAAGCTTGTTACTGAACTTTCGCAACCATTTCGCACCCTTTCGTAGAATACAAGTATATGCTACCTACATAGATGAGGTGATGATTGGAACAATTTCAAGAAGACAGTAGCTATATGCTAGGTGAAAATTCTAGTCATGAGACTGACAATTTTTTCAAGGCATTCTATATATCAAAATCACTGTTCGTCTACCCAATGTACTAAATAGGTTTTGTGTACGCCACATAACCAAGAAAGTCATACCAGTAAAAAAATGTTCTAAACTTAGGTTTAAAACGAAGCATGATACGTACCGCTACACGTTTGTGTACCAAATGAACCTTTGGATTCGCCCTATATCTCGCTTTAACCACAAGAGCTGGCCAATGTACCCAGTTTAGAACTCGTCACTGCAACCCTCAAGAATTTTGAGAAGGTTGCATTTGCGTGTGTGCCCAAAGTTGCAATTCACTAAATTACAACCTCAAAACTTAATTGAGCACAATATAAATACAACACTAAAGCCCAGCATTGTACAATTATGAACGACATCCGTCCATCGAATATAGATTCTCCCATAAACAGTCAGTCGTATAAGAATAAAGCTTATCAGCTGTCGCCTATATCGTCCTATTCACATTATAACTACTATCCCCACATTCCCCAAACAAACAATCACAGGACACCACATTTGGGTAACCTATATTCTACACAACCACATTCAAGTCCTATAGTCCACACATTACATTCAGAGTGGATAGATTCATACGAAAACTCTCCTGCAAATTCTCCTGATAATTCACCAAGTAAGAATCCAAATATGGCTTTGACTGTTACTCAAGAAAAATACGAAACTCCGGTTAAACATAAATTAGTAGCGTATATGACGCCAGAGAGTGATAACAAATCTAATGTTATTAAGATTGACGAAAAGGTTCTTAGTAGAAACAGCTCAGTAAGTCCATTAGTTGATGAAAAACTCAAGCTCTCAAAGGCAGACGAAAAGACAGCAAAAACACTAGTGAAGACTAAAAAGGTTTCACCAGTAGATATAATTTGGTCATTATTGAACAACATTACTGGTAAAGATAAATTATCAAAGGTAGGTCAATACTTATTAAGACTTTTAATTTACCATGCCAACCAAACTCGTGATTATCTCAGCGATGAGACTATTAATATTAGGAATATTGATGCCAGGTATAACGATAGAACCAAGCAACTCCATTTGATACGTAATTTTCTTCATCACCCAATGGATTTCGCCAGAATAGTTGTGATCCTTTTTTGTCATCGTTTTTCAAAAAGATTTCAAGGTATGGTTGGTGGTATCGCCATGTACAGACAGTTTTTAAGATTCGGTAAAACGCCTTTCAGATTGAGAGATTTGTATTATAAGGTGTTCGATGCCATTAAGAATAATAATTTCGAAAAAGTGATGATGAATAGAAAGACTTTAGGAGAACTCGTTGGTCTTTACTATGGAATTAATGATGAATGTCTATTGTTATTTAAGGTGGGTCTTTTCACTAATAAGTCGATGAGAGCTTTTGCCGGAAGACATGAAGCTTTGGCTTGGTATTATGATTCTATATTAGGTATCTATAATGCTCTTGAAAGTATCAATAATTTGAGTCAAGAAGAAATGGATTTAAAAATTCAAATTCAAGTCAAGAGTAGAGCTAAAGTGTTATCTAAACAAATTTTAGGACTCAAATCAAACAGTGATAGCAGTTCTTTGATAAATTATCTTAATGAAAGCTCCGAATCACAAAGCGAAGACACAATAAAATTGAAGGAACTTCAGTTCAAGAAATTTAATGCGTACTTGGATGTATTTAAGTGGATGAGTGATTTTATCTTTGATTCTTATACCGTTTTTAATTTAGAATTACCATTCAAGACTCTACAAATTTGGTTCGGATTAATTGCATCCTCTTTGAGTACCTTTAAATTGTATAGGGAAACCAAGAGAAAATTGGCAGCTTGATATCAATAGTATTAATATGTAAATTAGTGTACTAGAAAATAGATATATAAGTTTAACACATTATATCGGTTAAATGGATGCCTTTTGGGACCTCTCTGGCTTTGGCCCAGAATTTGGATAAGTGTCTTGCACCAGAATCACACGCAACTACAACAATGGTATGGCCAGGACCAACATCAAATGCTGTCTTAACAGCTGCTACACAATTGATAGCCGCCGAAGATCCCCAGAATAAACCATCATTTTCACATAAATATTTAGCCATGTTGATCGCTTCGTTGTCAGTAACCCTTATGGCCGAATCTATAAATTTTTCACCTTGTTTAAAGTTCCATGTTAAACGGTTCAATCCAATACCCTCTACCATAGTATCGACTTGGTGTCTTCTTCTAGTGCCTTCCTTTTCGACGCTATCATACATAACACCATGGTTAACTCTGTTGGCTAATCCACTCCCTTGGGGGTCTGCAAGTATAACTTTAATATTCTGGTTTTTCTCTTTCAAGTATCTACCTACTCCAGAAATAGTACCCCCTGTTCCCGAACCGGTTACAAAGAAATCGATATTTTCATCCATTTGTTTCCATATTTCAGGTCCAGTAGTCTCGTAATGAACTCTCCAATTAAAGTCATTTTCAAACTGATCGGCAAAGATGGCGTTTCTTTTATCGTTAGCGTCTGCATTTATAGCTTCGGCTCTAGACCTGGCTGCGTTAACGTATTGGTCCGGATCAACAATCGAAGCTGGCTTAACTGGTTCAATTATTGCACCTAAACTTTTGAGCAATTTGATTTTCTCTTCACTTGTATCATCAGGTAAGCAAATATGGGTGTCATATCCGAGGGCATTAGAAAGCATTGCAAATGAAATTCCCGTGGAACCAGAAGTTCCTTCAAAGATTATATCACTATTATTGGGTTTAAGTTTACCCAGTTTTTCATTGGCACGAATGATGGCTAACGCTACTCTGTCCTTTGCACTACCTGCAGGGTTATTTAACTCAAGTTTAGCACATATTTTGCAGCCAGTAAGGCGAGATAATGATTTTATTTCAATTAATGGGGTGTTCCCTACGAGGCTTTCTACGCCCCTAGATCTAGGAGGAAGTTTTGTGAGTCGAGCCTTCTTTTGTGATATCACGGAAGCTAAGTATAAGATTTGGTTAATGGCAACAGTTGCCGAAGCTATTGCCAAAGATATCTTAAGCCATGAGTTTAGGGTGGAAGAAGACATGATATTGCGATGCGAATCGCGGGAGTTAATAGTAAGAGAGAGAACCGATGTAGAGTCAACTCTAGTAAGTTGAAAATGGTGCAGTACAAGTTACTTCTATGCACGTAATCCTACGACTGATAACGACGAGCTAGATTCTTGAGTTAGTTAAGTTAAGTTATAAAGGGAGACTTTTAGTTGTAAGAATTATCTTTCGCAGCAAAAAAAACAGCCAGTTGAAATGGTGCTTAACTCTAACCAAATAACGGAGGCTCTGGAAAATTGAGTAATAAGAGTTATCTGAAATCTCAAGAGATTCAAGAGACGATTGGATCCCTCTCAGGTTTAAAAACGTAAAGTCCTGCGAGTCTCACAGAACTGACTCAAGTCCTATTTTTTGCGACTGATGTAAAGAGTATAGGTATATGTCGTAATAACTTTGCTTCTCTTTTTTACTGAGGATCAAGTTGGAACGGTCTATGAAACCATAGAGGCTAGTCTGCTCCAATTCAATTGAACTCTTTCATCCTCGGTTATTTATAAATTTAGTAATGATGTGTGTGTTCCTACCAGTAATGAGATGCTTAGACGGGAACAAACCCTAAAGCGCCATTAGTGCGATTTGTAGTCCTCTCTACCCCCACAACGATTTATCCGCAATGCCTTTCGGCAAAAGTAGCTTACACACCAGAAGGGCCTCGAAGGAAGCAATATATAATTGCAATTAACCAAAGAAAGCTTCTGGTGTGCAGGTCAACGAGTAAAAGTCTTTCAAAGTTTTGTTATGTAAAGGACCAATGCTTTTTCGGGCCATTTTATCCTTCTACTCTTAATATGAAGGGCCCTGAGTCAACATAAAGAAAATTCTAATCCGGGGTCGCGTTCATTACAGTATATAAGCAGACTAAATTAATAATTGAGAGAGGTTTATGTGTAAAGTCATCATCCCTTGTACTCTAGTCTACATAAACAGTATTTCTATGTATCTTTGAGTAAAGCAGCTTTCTTCTTCTGGTGTCGTGTTTTTGATCCGTACCCCGTACAAAGGAGTGAAATTTTAGTCTGCAGTAGTGGGAGGGTCGACCTTCGCGACTGGAGAAAAAAGCTCGGAGTAAAATTAAGTAATCACTTTTTGTTCAGAGAGTTTCTTTCAAGAAAACTTCTTCTTCTAGATCTAACATACTTGCTATAAACTCTAGTAGTTTCTGAGATACTAGCTGAACGTTGGTTGTTATGGTCAATAAGTCTGATAAAGAGAAGGAAAAGGCTGCTAAGCAAGCAGCTGCTACTCCGAAGCCCAAAGCGTTCACCATTAAATATAAAAGACCAAGAGGTTCAAGAGCTTGTGTGGTTTGCAGATCTAGAAAAGTAAGATGCGACGCTGAAATACACATTCCTTGTACCAACTGTATCACTTTTGGTTGTGATTGTGTTTTGCCTGCTATTAAAAAGAGAGGTAACGCAACTGAAGTTAAAAAGGAAGTTGATGAAGCTGGTGTTATAGCTGACTCAGAAGAACAAACACAGTTTACTAAAGAGAGTTCTCCGAAAACTAAATTACAAATGAATTCAAGTGAACCAGTATTGAACATCTCAAAAGTCAGCATTCCTCCTTCTTTAACTTCTAAGTACAAAAATAGACCTTCTGTTCATAAAAAGGAACTAATGTTGAGTAAAGCAAGAGCCTCCTTCACGTTCTTAGGATCCACATCCGTCGGTTTCCTTGCCCAAAGTGTTGGTGATAATCATGTTCAGTTAAATGAAGACATTTTTGATGTTAATGAAAACTCCTTGGATTCTGTTGAATTGGAAATTTTGAAAATCAGAGGTGCTTTCCTTTTGCCTGATAAAGACTTAGCATTGGATTTGATCAATAATTATTTTGAATATGTTCATCCTTTGATGCCTGTGATCAACAGAACCGAATTTATGTCAAAGTTTATGGACCCTGACGATAATCCTCCCTTGATGTTATTACAAGCCGTATTTTTATGTGGTTGTAGAACATCAAAAAATCCTTTGTTGTTAGATGTAAATAACTCCAATAATCTAGCATGTTTGACCTTTTTCAGAAGGGCAAAGGCTTTGTACGAAACCAATTATGAAAGTGATCCTATTGCTGTGGTTCAAACATTGATTTTAATAGGTACTTATTGGGAAGGACCAGAAGATGTTACTAAAAATTCCTTCTATTGGACGAGAGTAGCCGTTGGTTTAGCACAAGGTTTTGGTCTTCAAAGAGATGTTTCCAAATCTCCATTAACGGTTAGTGAGAAAAAAATCTGGAGAAGAGTTTGGTGGTGTTTATTCGAAAAAGACCGTAACGTTGCCATTGCATTTGGTAGACCAGTTGTGATCGATTTAAGCGATTGCGATGTCCCAATGTTAACTCTTGATGATTTTGATGAAAATGATCCAGAAAATGGCATTGTCTCCCCATATCCAGTGAACGAAAAACAAGCTTTGTATTTCATCCATTTGGTCAAATTGGCTGAAATCACTGGTATTATTTTAAGACATCAGTACACAGTTAAAGCGGAATCTATGAAGAAAAAGAATAAATTTTCAATCATTCAACATTGTGATATGCTAATGGGTATCTGGTTTACTAATCTACCATCTCAATTAACATTTTCATTGAACGATGAAAATAAACAAGATTTCTTTTGTTGTCTTTTGAATGCTCAGTATTATAATAGGTTATATTTGATTCACAGATCCAATTTAATGAGAATGGCTCGTTCAAATTCGACTGATCCTAATAATTATAAATATCCATCTTGGGGTATTTCTTTCCAGGCCGCTAGAATGATCTCCATAATTTCAAAGATTTTGTCTGATAAAGGATTGATTTATTATTGTCCGGTCATGTTTTTATATATCGTCTACAGTGCTTTGCTTATGTTGATTTATCATGTGGATTCTACTAATAAATTAATCTCGTCTACTGCATCAGATTCATTGGTAATTTTGAAATCAGTATTGGAACAAATGTCAGACAATTTCCCAATTGCCAAAGTTTTACTCAAGTTATTCGAGAAGTATGCTAATGATCAAATCAAGAGAGCTAAAGTTATAGAGAGAAGTGGAAAGTTGTCCATGAAACAAGAGTTGACTAGTGCTAAAAGAGCATTGGAGAATGAACAAAATATGAAGGCCTATTATGGAAATTCAACCCCTAGTACTATCACGTCTGGGAATGGAGACACCCTTACTCAATATGTTCCAACTACCAGCCTGATTCGTTCAGATATCTCACCTCATACTGGTGGCTCTCCTGTTAATAACTCACCAGGGACTAATGGATCACCGTCTGGACCTGGTGCCTCCCCTCGTTCTGGGTTATTCGGTTTTCAACGACCGGATCCTACCAAGGCTAAGTTTGAAGATATGGTTCAGGAAATTAAGAAGCCATTACAAGGAACTACTCTGCCTGATTCTCAGCAGAATGAGTCTAAGATGAAGATCCAACAAATGGGAAAGAACTCAACTTCACCTTCTTCTTCTACTTCATTCCCGGATATTTCATTAGTGACAGAGAATATGCCGACTGATCTGAATTTCTTCCAAAACTTCGAACCTACGCAATTGTTTCCTACAGTTTTCAGTAGCTACCCCCCAAGTAGAGCACAGTCACCTGGTATATCTGGAATAAACCAAGAAGGTCAAACAGCAATGAATGAAGCTCAATTTGATAATGAAGAAAATGATGACTACATGCCACCAGCGCAAACACCTGGTGGAACATTCACGACCAACTTTATTGATAACTCATTTATCAATATGAATTTACAATCTGGAGCCGATGGATACGCTACAGACGATATCGGTGCTTTTTTCAATCTCCAGAACCCATTATGATTTGTAAATAATAAAAGAGCTTATGACTGTGTATTTTTAGTACGTATGATTAAATAATATGTCTGTTTGTATTTACCTCCACACGGATTTTCTCTTGGATTTTGATTTTATATGTTTCAAATCATTGAGCAATTGATCCCTTTCTTGTTTTTGACTATATCCGATCAAATTTTGTACAACTGATTCGTAAATCTCAGAATTCTTCTTCAAATCTTGAAATTGGTAAGTCCATAAACTGGAAAGTCTAACAAGTTCTTCGTGGTTCTTCCTGAACTGAGAGAGTTTTTCCTTTAAACTGTCTTTGCTACTGTGTTCTAAAAATGGTCTAGTAGAGTTGTTTAAATTATCAGTTTCTATTCTGGATAATATTTCATTTGTCTTTACTATCATTTCATTTTTCTTATCCTCTTTGATACTCAAGTCGCCAAACTTCGGTATGGATATACCTTTCCAATCGATATCTTGTTCGTTGATGGATTTTTTTCGATTATGAGAGGATAATTTAGGTTGTTGTTTTGTTTCATTAAGTTCATCAAGGTTGATGGGTATTCCAAGTTTGATTAAAAGATTATGGCGAATGTGCAGTTTAACCCAGTAATTTGGTCTTAAGTGTGGAATACGGCTAAGTTGATTGTAAATTTCACCAGACCTCTCATCCAATAAACCAGTAATTGGTAGAGACTGCCGTTCTTTGTCATCGGTGGAGACTTTGGGGATAATTTCATCCAATAGTATATCAAGTTTCTCTTCTAGTTTGTCTTTATCGTTAAAAGTGCTATAATCAAAAATGAAGGAATTGGTGATATGCTGGGGTTGGTGTGCTTCAAAATGTTCAAAAGAGGCATTATCAAAAGAGCCAAAATCGGCGTCTTCTTCTTCTATATGAACGGCAGCTACAGGTTCATTGAAGTCATCGAATTCCTCATCATCACTCGATTCAATCCTCTTGTCATTCTCTTCCATAATTAGTTGCTTCAACTAGTTTGTCTTAAAACGCGCGAGCGACAACGATTTAATGCTTTTTATTGTAAGTATTCAATGTCAGACCGTCAAATATTGATCTTGTCTATAGGAAATCCGGGAGCAATAAACAGACATTCCTGTGGCCATTTGGTACTTAAATATTTCATAGACTACTTCGGAGCGAAACAACTTTCAAAATCACTGGTGTATTCCCAAACTTCTATCAATAATCTCATATTCGTAAAATCAAATACTTACATGAATGAATCAGAAAAGGCAGTAAAGAAATTTTTCGATCTGAATAGGATACGATCAGATACTTTGGTTTTGATTGTGTACGACGACTTCGAGTCAAATCTTGGAAAGGTCAAGATCTCGAAGTTCAAAAAGAATGAATCCCATAATGGTGTTAAATCAGTTCAAAAGTTCTTCAAAGATAATGAATACTGTTATAAGTTAGGTATAGGAATTGGACCTAAGCCCTCAAATGCATCAAAAGATACAATGGCCGCTTGGGTACTTTCAAACTTCACCCAGTCAGAAAAGGATGTATTAGAAGCGAAGAGCTTACCCCTCGCTGTGGAGTATTTAGAGTTCATAATAGAGGCAGAAAGAGAAATTGCAGATTGTAATAAACTCAATACTTATATCTCTGGAAAGTCGTAACATCCATCTAATATATGCTGTAAATTTCAAGTCTTTAAGAAACAGATCTTCTTCTGGTGGTTAAATCTCTATAATCTTCATCAGTGTCTATATCTCCATCAACGTCCGGACTAGCAGTTTTACTAGAAAATGATAGTTGATCATCAAAAATCCCAGGATATCTCCTTGTGAATGGAGAGATCACGGGTCTCGAGACATCATCTTCACTAGAATCGCTATAGGTTTCTTCGTCACCGTTAAACTCTACATTTCTTACCTCAACTACATCTCTATCCGATGCTGAAGAGAGTATCAGTCCTTTTATTTCAAAGTCATTATTCATTTTGGCCAGCTTTCGACCACGTTCTATGGCCCTTTCAATTCTTAATCTATGCTTGATGAAAAGTAATCTCGGGAACATGGACCTTTGTCCTTTTAGGAGCATTTCCTCCAATCTCTGTTCAGTAGGATCACTTAATATGTACCAGAAATCTTTGAGTTTATTCCTAGGCCAAACTGTGATAGACCCGGAAAACCTTTGTAGCCAGATATTCAGCCAATCTTGTTCCAAGAAATGAGGTAATAAATCCAAGTTTTTGATTATCTTCAACCATTTGGTGATTTCAAGTCTCAATAACTGCTCAACAGCAGCTGCAATGAAACCCCCTCTGAAAGATTCGAACTTCTTTTTGCGAGTGTTCCTTCTTGAAATGGCAACTGGTCTACCAACTGTTCCTTTTGGTGCATAAAAAAATAATGAAATGTGTGGGTTAACTTGTGAAACAATTGAGAAGTTAACATTAAAGTAAGTGTTCAATAATTCTATAGGGACATCGGTTCTCAAAGATCCATCCCTCCATTTATTTCCAAAAGAGAATGGTACCACTTCACCATTACTAGGGTTTTTCATCATTAAAACTACAGGGCTCAATATCCCCGGAACTGCAGAGGAAGCCAACAAAGATGACCAGATAATACAGTTAGGTGATGTGATGTAATTACAAAGGATAACTGGTGAATGAGGATCAGCTGGAACCGTCGATATGTTCAATTTTCTACCAGTATATTTAAATGCTTCTTGGAACGTCATTGAACCTTTAGTGAAAAAATTGGATTTTCTTGCCCACGAAACAGAGTCAAATCTTGATCCTGTTTTCCAAAATCTAGGGATCCAAACCCACCAGGGGTCTTCACAAGCAGTGATCTTCTTAGCTAATTGAGGCACCAATAGTTTTTGTAGCTCTTCATCGGTCCTTGTACATGCTAGAGAAGCAACAACTCCCCCACCAGAAGTTCCTGATATAATAGAAGGTAAAAGATTATTATCAAGCAATGCCTTAATCACTCCAAAATGAGTATAAGCGAAACATGCCCCACCGCTTAAACATAAAGCAGTTTTACCATAATTCTTCAGGATGAACCAGAAAAACTTCTTCTTCTCCATAAACGAGATCTTTGTTGAGTCTGATATGTGATCAATACAATCACTTACAGTTTCCACATATTTTTCCACAAGTAACTTAGTCCCGTAGTATCGATGAGAGTATAATTGTCTATTTTCAATACCACCAAAGTTGGATTTGACACATCCTTGAAGGATCATCAACAATTCATGATCTTCACCACGAGCTCTCGCTTGCTGCAACTGTGAGATGGTGAGTTCTATGGTCTTATAATCGTAGTATGAAAATTTCGGATTTTTCGACCATGTATCAAGATTGAGATACTTATCTAATGCAAGAGCATTTTGTACCCATTCCTCATACGTGTTCGAAGATCTTAGTTTGTTTCTTAATTTCCTTCGTTCTCCAATCCAGGTTAGGTAGTATTCCAGTAAGGCTACATATGCACGAATAGCAGAATACAAGATCCCAAGAAATCCAATCCATGTGAGCACACAAATTAGTATGGGCCAACGTAGAAGGAAATATCCCATACTGGCTCTGAATTCATTTGTCACTTTTTTAGATTCTCCTTCGTATTCCCTCTTTTTTCCCTTTAACTTTGTTCTTTGGGCTTTAGTATGGACAGGATACCAATCACTCTTGGAAGTAATCATATCGGGTTTACATGAGGAGGGCATATTCTTTACTGGGCTCACTCCCATAGATACAGCTTGACTTTCAATCTTGTTGGATCTAACCATTTTTTTCTCTACTCCCTCCTGCGCTTCGCTAGCAAGTAGTGCTAAATCCGAGTGATCCCATATTAAAGCCTTTGCAAATTCATGGATATGATCTTCGTTGATGTAATCATTTTCCTCGTCATAAAGGTATCCAGGGACCTCTATGGGCATAGTTATAGTATTACGTGTATAATTAAAGTTAGTATTAAGGGTAATGTTAACAGTATGAGCTGCTTAGGATTTTAGCAGTAATTTCGCAACATTTTTGTTGGGATGGGGCTGGTGAGATTGAGAATTACATGAGAAAGTAATCTTTTAATTTAAGTTTTCAAATGGATTTTGATATTGATCTTTTGATATTAGACATTGAGGGAACAATTTGTTCCATATCCTTTGTGAAGGATGTTCTTTATCCATACTTCATTTCCAAATTTGAAGAAATTCTCCTTCAATTGTCTTACCCCTTAATTCCTGTACCTGAGCTGGCTTCAAATAGAGAATTAGATCTTATCAATAATATAGTAGTTCAATTTCCAGATAGTTCAAGTAGTGATGCAATTTCGAAAAATATTAAGGATCTAGTTGACAGAGACATTAAGGACCCAATATTGAAATCTTTTCAAGGTTTTGTGTGGAAATTGGGGTATGAAAAGGGTGATTTAGTAGCACCAATTTATGAAGATGCAATCAAATTGATTAAAACATTTTCAAAAGAAAAAAAAATTTATATATATTCAAGTGGTAGTGTTAAGGCTCAGAAGCTCCTTTTCAAATATGTAAAAGATGGTGAACAAGTATCTGATCTTAATCAATATTTAAGTGGATATTTTGATATTACTACCTCAGGATTCAAACAAGACTCATCTTCTTATAAGAATATATTGGCAAGTATTGGATACACATCTAATCCTTCTCGTGTGCTTTTCTTGAGTGATAATGTTCATGAGGTTAAGGCTTCTAAAGAAGCAGGATTGTGTTCATTATTGGTAGATCGCCCAGGAAACAATCCAGTTCCCGAAGAGGATATAAGGAATTACGGAATTGTCGATAATTTTGACAACCTAAAAATTTAAATTTAAAGTATAAAGTTGTCTTAGCTAATGTACATCCCTGAATAATATATCGGCGGCCACTTCTTCATTTTTATCACAGGCCATGTAAACCTGAAGAACTAAGTCACGGTCAAATCCCAACTCACATAGCCTATTGATTGCGTTTTCATCTTGTTCGGTTATTGGGATTCTAATGGTTCCTTCTTCTCCTTCTCCTTCTCCTTCAGCGAGAGCACCTTCAGCGCCTTCTCCTTCTTCGAATTCGAATCCTTCATCACCTCCAGAAGCCAACAAACTTCTAATAAAAGCCTCGGGATTTTGTTGAATCAATTGGCCGATTTGTGGATTAGAAGCACTAATTTGTTCTATCAAAGGTTGAAGTAATTCAGGGTTAGTTTGCAAAGCTTCTCTTAATGCAGCCATATTAACTGCATCTGATTCTAATCTAGAACCGGAGTCTTCTTCATCTTCTCTATTCGCAGCAGCGGCAGCGGCATCAAACAAATTTACATCACCGTTATCAGAAGTGTCAGCAGCAGTTGATTCGGCTTCTGGTGCGGTGGAGATGTCGGCGTTACCTATTTGAGGAGGTGCTGGAGCCGATCCTGAAGCAGGTGCTTGAAAAGATTCAGGGATTCCAGTCAATAGATATTCAACTGCACGATGTGGGTTATTGAAGGCAGCTCTTAAGGCAGCTTCAACTTGAGGTCTTTCATAACCCATTTCCATAATATTCTGAATTGACGCCTCTCTTTCACTTCCTTGAGCGAAAGATGAACCGGCAGTCTCCGTTGACGGAGAAATAGCTTCGGTAGATTCCTTGGTAGATTCTTGTTTACTTTCAGCGTTGGTGGTTTCAGCAGTAGTAGACGAAGTGGAAGTTGAAACTACAGGTGCAGTCTTTTTAGACTTGGAAATCATATAAATAATAGAATCACCTTCTTTCACTTTATATGATTCTAAGGTTTGGTCATCAGCCAAAACCTTTCCAGAATAAACAAATTTTAATTGAGACACTTCACATCCTTTTTCCCTGGCTACCAATTCTTTCGTTTTTGAAACCTTATTGTTAGTAAGTTAGATATAATGCTCGGATCAATTAGTCACATACGGTATCTTGTGGCTCCACAGAAACAGTAAGTTTCTGCTTCTTAAAGTCTTTAAAGACAATTTGCATTATTTATTACGATGAATAAAAGTGGCGATCTTTTTTTCGTGAGGATTTAAAATCTATTTCTATGCGGGACAGTTTTTGCATCTACATTTTTGATAAGACGCGAGAATATTTATTAGAATAGCTTTCCACAAAATGTCTAGAAGATCAAGGGGAACTGGTTCCAATGTCAGAGGGCCTAACTCCGCGTTGACTGAGTTTTTGAGAGTGGAAGGGATTACGGATGCTTTTAGAAGAAGACAAGAAAGAGATCAAGAAGACCCTCCAGATGTATCTTCAGAAACAATAGAGGGTTCTTCTGAGACTCCTCCGAGTTACCACTTAAGTGGAACGCGTACTTCGAGTTCTGGTAGTGTATTAAGGGACCAGGAACTTGAAGAAGAAGAAGAAGACCCGGAGGTGATAGAAATGAGAGTTGCTGCAAGACGTAAACGAAGAGCTGCAAAAAAAGATGACGACGATTTCATAGGTGCTGATGATGACGATGATGATGATGAATATGATGAAAATGATAATGACTACGCAGGCGATAATGATGAAGTACCTTCTTTAGGTAATGAGTATAGGCAAAGTGGTGAAGACTGTGTGTGCGTTATATGTGAAAAAAGCTTCAAATTAAGTGTTTATTCCAGATACGATGAAGCCCGGAAAGGATACATCTGTGACTATTGTAATGAAGACATAAAGAAGCGAGAGAGAAACACAAGAAGAAATCAATTGAACGCTCGTAAAAAGAGAAAGAAGATGGCACAAGCGTTGTTAGATAGAACTACAGTTAAGATTCCAAGTTTACAAGATATCTGTATCAAACTTATAACAAATAATATCGATCAGGTGGAGGCATTAGGTGATATAGGTGCTATGAATGTAAATAAAATTTCCAAGATTTTGTCAAAGAATAGATCATTGAATAATTCTACATTGGCGTTGTTCTTGAATCCAGAATTGAAATCATTGGAACTCTGGGATTGTTCTAATGTTGATTCTGATTCATTCAATAAAATTGCTGCCTTTTGCCCGAAGCTAGAAAGTTTGACTCTTCATATGTGTGGGCAATTGCATAATGACAATTTTGAGTATTTTAGTGATAAACTCACACACCTAACTGACCTAAATCTTTATGGTCCATTTTTAATCAGTGATGCTGTTTGGCAAGATTTTTTCGAAAATTGTGGTCGAATGTTGGAAAAATTTGAGGTTAGAAGTACCCATAGATTCGGTAATGATTCATTGATTAGTCTACTTGAAAATTGTGGGAAAAAATTGGCAAAATTGAAGTTATCAAGATTAGATGGTATCAATTCTTCTGAGGTGTATGAATTGATCCCCCATTACTTGGAGTCAAATTCTTTGACAGAGCTAGAAATAAGTTATCCCCAATCTGAAGAGTTAATCACAGATGAACTTATGATAAATTTATTAGCTATAACTGGTGGTTCATTGACATCTTTGAATGTTAACGGGTGTTTGAATTTAACGAACAGTTTCATCAATGAAGGTCTTGTAAGGTTTTGCAAGAGATTAACTCACTTGTCCATGAGAGAATTGGATCAAGTAACTGAAGAAGCGAACTTTAAACCATTTGGTGAAATAAATGGTGGTTTAATCTCTTTGGATTTGACAAAATGTACTGAAATCAGTGAACAAGGAGTTTACGAGTTATTGAGCCTGTCTAGTTCAACCTTAGTTGAATTGAGTCTCAACTCCCTCACATTGTCCAAGAATTTCCTTTGGCAAATGTTAACTGATGATAATGATGAGTCCAAAAAGCAATTCAAGAGTAATAACTCAGATGATTCTTTGTCTTTCTATTCTGGCTTGACGTTCCCCTTGTTGACTTCCCTTGATCTTGGATTTATAAGATCTTTGGATGATCAGATTCTTAATCTTCTAGGTAAAGCCTGCCCCAAGTTAAAGATCCTTGAGGTTTTCGGAGCAAATAGATGTACTAAAAAAGCCAAAACACGACCTGATTTGATCATTATTGGTAGACAAGGTGATGTGTTATGAGACAGTAAGGTATCGTTCGTATATTCTATCGATTTGGGTATGGAATTGGAGCGTTAGCTTTCTCAACATGTTTAAATGTTGCTAAAGGCGCTGTATCATCTACTAAGAGACTAAAATTTTGATATATGAGTGGATTATTGATCTCAGGTCTGTTCTCTATCACGATACCTGGGTGTTCAAATTGACTTTTAATTTCCCTCATAGACGTTTGATGACATGAAATCATATTTTTATTATCTAGAGGTGAGGATGATGTATTCATGTGGTAATTTATAATGGAGTCATCGTTAACTTCATTTTTGAACTTTTCGTAATTTAATGTGTATAGGTTATATTGTAAATTCAAAATCTTTTGGATCATCATAAGTGGTAATGTCGTCTTGGTCTTTATGTATTCTACGATTTGACTCAAATTTCTGAAGTTGAACATCAATAAACCTTCAAATTGAACGAAGAATTCCCAAAACTCAGAACTTGACTTAAATTGATCCCTGGTGTGGAAATCATGGAATAACCTTCGAAACTGATTGACTTGTTTGGGATCTTTGGTACTTAACTTCAGAATCAAACAGTTCAAATGAATGCAAAACACAGTTGAAATGGATTGATCATTCAAATTATTGAACAACTGAGTAACAAATTTACTGTCAATTCCTAAATTGGTATCATCAATGATTTTTCTTTTTCCGAAATACGTGTTGATTAAACCTTCGAGTATCTTTGTATAGTTCTCTTGTTCAACAATATGCTGCCAATTATTAAGCAATGATTCTATTGCCTGGATGTACTCTTGTTTAAAAATAATACCATCATGATTAGACCCTCCGAAGAACAGTATTAAGTCGAGAAGAAAATCATTCATGAGTGTGTACTTTCCATACCTTACCAAGAACTTTGAGTAATTATACCTCAACGTATTCTCATTCAAAGGAAGAAAACTCTTTATGCATCTAGTATAGATAGAGTCCAATTTTTGAAATTTTCTATCTTGATCGGCATACTCACCTTCTTTTGACATATTGGTGTAAGCAATGTATTTAAGCCATAAATTTTCATTATAACAGTTGGGTATTAAACACCTTTCAAACAAGTTTGTGATTGATTTGTAGTCACTTGGGTAATTTTTGATCTCAAAATCAAGGTACTCAGTCCACTCATTTAGATAAGAAGATTCTCTTTGCAAGTCCAAAACATTTGATTCGATCTTACTTTCATATTCCCATTTTGAGTTAACCCTCTGTTGGTTTTCTGTGAATATCTCATAGCTGAAATCATCAATTATTTGATGTGTTTCGATAACAGAGCATTCGCCTTCATCAGTTTTTCCGTATTTTCCTAAATATGCGGTAAGTTGGTCACCCAATACTTCTTTAAGGCTACACTCTTTGTTTATCTCCAAAAACTGATTATAGTATTTAGCATACTCGTATAGTGGTATCCTGATTAAATCTAAGTATATCGGAATTAAATTCTCACCCTTCAGGTTTTTCATGTCGATATATTTATCCCACAAATTCAGACCATTGAAGTTATGACCGTTAATTTCGATACAGTACTCTAATACAGCTTCATAAGTTTCATCTCTTTCTAGTAACAATGCATTTAAATAATCTTCCCATAATTCGATCGAATATTGACAAGCATTCACAGATTGACTCAATACATTTATGGAAGCCTTTATTCCCTTCAAGTTATACTCAAGAACCAGGAATTTCTTCCAGTACTCAACAAGGTGTGGGAAACGTTCTAGTAATTCCTCATAGCTAACGTATACGAAATCCTTAAATTCAGTCGAAACTTCTTGTGACTTAATTAGTGTTAGTTTCTCATCAATCTTCTCTAATAACCTATCCCAGTTAGTTATATCATTTGGTGACTCTGTCACGACCTTCTTATATTCTTGGAATTCATCAAGACCACTCGACAAAGAGTTTGATTCTTTAGTTCGGTCGACTGGTAAGTAAACTTGGGGTCTCATTGATAGAGAATCTCATCGCGAATTCAATCTATGTATACAACACCATGGAGAACATCCTACATGTCAGACCTTACAACAAACAAGAAGACTTCACACTTGAACACCTAATATCTCCCACTTTATATGTGTCGAGGGTTGAACCTGTATCTATCAAAGTGCCTATCCCTGAAGGTTTAGACGTCAATCAAATTATTCAAGAGAACGATGTGAAACTAAATGAAAGTAAAGAAGACAATAATGATGAAGATATGGAGGAAGATTTGAATCATCTTGTCTCTTTAAATTCTCTAGAACCCCTAAACTTGAAGGACCAGATAGAAATAGTTATTTTCAAAAATTTCAAACGTATTAAAGATAATTTTATTGAAAAGATATTTAACTCTATCTTCGATAGATATTATTGGAGCAAAATCAGATATGGTGAAACTTTTGTTGTTTATTTGAAAGTTCACAGTCTTAGTGACTTGAAATTTATAGCGGAAAACAAGCCAATTTTCTATTCCATAAGTGAAGAAGTGATATTGAATTTATATGAGGTTTCTCTAGATGAAATCCTTGTAAAGGATATCGATAAGCAAAAATTCCAGACTACTGTATCCAGTGTTATGAACAATTCTAAGAGACATGTTGGCCTGCAAAACCACCAGTCTAATTCAGACTACTCTCAATCGTATAAGGTCGACCCTCAAGAGTTGATTGAAGTACCAAACTCAATGAAAGAATCAATTACAAAAGAATTGATTCGTTTCAGATCCAGGATGCTTATTAAAGAGAGGGAAAAACGTGAAAAGGAACTTGAAGAAGAAAGAAATAACTCTAAACGTATCTTAAATGAGCTTTTCACTAAGAATTCGTCTGTGGATGAAATGCAGGTGAATAGTACTAACTATTCTGAACCACCTGAAGCAATGCCGGAGCTTGATGATGAGAAGTATAAATGTCACTTAAAAAATAATGAAGAAAGTGAAATGGAAGCAATTTACCAAAAGAGCCTAACGGCGTTAAAGCAATCAGAAGTCAACAAGTACAATTTACAAACAAGACACAAAAGAGCCAAGACCTATGAAATAAACTTGATTGAAAATAAATTCCAGTATATAGAGTCATTGAAGAACGAAGCAACGAAATTCACCAATTTTACTGACTTCTTGAAAGTTAGAGCTAAGACTAAAAAGAAAGAAGGCGAGTTGGATGACTTAGATAGACTCGAAGACCAAAAGAGCCCAAAGCCGCTTGCAACAAACGAGAAGCTCGATTTAGATGAGGTAATACCTACGGGTGGACAAGTTAGCGAGGAAGAAATCAAACTAGTTGATGAAACTGATGTCTCCATTCCTGATGTAACCGGATTATCTGAAGAGAATCTCAAAGAACTCACTATAAAAATAAAGGAACTAGTGGCTGAATATATTGGAATTGAAGAAAATGAGTTGGTTCAATTTATCTTTAGTGGTCTTATAGATAAGACAATTCAAATGGATGAATTGAAAGAAACTTTTGATAATGACGCAGTAGCTTTGATGAAGAAATTGGATGAGTTTGTACAAGCTTTAAGTAAATAGAAAAAGGGTTTATCAATATCATTTATAATGAACATATAAAAATACACGAAATATAGAAATTTTCTATGAATGGTTGTTCCAGCCTAAAGAATTAGAAGCATTAACGGGTTCACTAATATGAATATTACCATTACCATTGTTACTATTACTGCTGGTCTCTAAAATTCTGTAGAAAACAGCAGATATGCCAGATTCATGAGTCTCAGTTGAGGCCACACCAACGTTACTTTCGCTATCGCTTGGTGGTAGTTCAATAGACTTATTCTTCTTGAATCTCTTGAATAATAAGACCATCAAAGAGAGATACAACCCGGCACCTGCAGCACCACCAATAGTTAATCCAACAATCTTACCCTTATCAGAAACACTGTTATTACTTGATTGGCCATCAATAGATCCTTTATTATAAGTGTTTTCACTACCGCCAGCTCCGTTATTTTGAGAAGTATCCAATCCAACCAAAGATATACGTCTATCAATTAAGGACGCTAAAGCAGCTTCAGTCTTTTGATTATTTCTATATAACTTGGACTCTGGATCAGCAACGAACTGTGCCAAGGATGACACAGATTGAGTTGGGAAATAAACTTCAGCAACGGTGATGGTGTAATCTATACCGTCAGCTGTGAAAGGAATCAATCTTTTTACAGAAACACTGTTATAAATTTCATCTGGTGTAAAAGCAAATGTTAAAACCGATGGCAAGTATTGGAAAATTTGTGCTGATGACAATGAATGTTCAACAACAAAAGGATAGTTTAAAGCTGAAGTAAAACCAATGTAAACGATTTCGTAATTACTACCTGGATCAGTTGTGGTTGCTGGAGTGATAGCCTTTGGTAATCCAGATGTTTCAGAAGGTTGAGACGTGGCCCTAGTAATATCAACGTCAGTCTTGGTTGGAGCATCAGAAGTTTGAACAATCAATCCAGATGGTAACCAATCATTATCAGTAGATGGGCTTGCAGATACAGCTGGTTTACTGGCAGGAGCTTGAGATTGAGTCGAAACAACTGGAACTTCCGTCACACTGTTACCGACTGATGTGGCAGACTGTGCAACTTCAGAGACTGGAGCGGATTGTGCAACCTGAGAAGTAGTAACAGATTCAGCAACTTCAGAAGCTGGAGCGGATTGTGCAACCTGAGAAGTAGTAACAGATTCAGCAACTTCAGAAACTGGAGCGGATTGAGCAACCTGAGAAGTAGTAGCGGATTCAGCAACTTCAGAAGTTGGAGTAGTAACAGACTCCACTGCAGATTCGACATTAGATGGCGCAGCTTGGGAAGTTTGAGCACCAGATGGAGTTGGAGATAGTATAGCTTCAGAAGTTTGGATAGACTCGACAACTTCAGATGGAGCAGCGGAAGCGACAGATTCAGTTGGAACCACAGATGATTGAGCTGGAGTTTCAGAAGGTAAAATCTCAGATGCTCTAGTAGTACTTTCAAGAGGAACCAAAGATGTTGGGATAGAAGATACAATTGGTTCAGTGGACAAAACAGCTTCGGAAGTTGGTACAGCGGAACTTAAAGGAACAGTTTCTGGTATAATTGAATTAGAAACAGCAGCTTCAGATGTTGAAGCTGGAACAGTTTCCGAAGTTGAAGGGAACTCCGAAGTGACTGGTGTCTCAAAAGACGAGATAGGAGTATCCGTTGTTGTTTCAGAAAGTAATTGGGTTGCTGATCCAGCTGTTGAGCTTTCGAATGGTGAAGTAGTAGTTGGTGAAACAGAAGAATCAATTGGTAATTCTGAAGTAGTCGGAACCAACAACAGAGGTTCAGATTCAATATTACTTGTCTGTGCAGTTCCAGAACTTGCCAAAGTGGTTGTATCAAGAGTTGCTGAATCAGTTTCAACTTTAGAAGTAGCAGGCGCAGCTGAAGTGGCACCAATGTCGGTGCCGATACTACTGCTAGTATGGTCAGTAGGACTTGCAGTACTATCACTAGTGGTACCGGAACTTTGAGCAGTCAGGATATCCACTTCAGAAGGACTTTGCAAAATAGTAGTGTCCGTATTCTCACTAGTTTCCGAGGTTGGAGAAGTGGTTGCATCAGCGGTTGAAGCGACATTGGTTTCTGAAGGAGTTTCTAAAGGAGTATTTTCTATTGCTTCCGTACTTGATTGAGCCGCCGTTGTAGGTGAAGAAGTGGTACCAGTGGTGGCATCAGAATTAACCTCAGTAGGTGAAGGAGTTTCAGTAGTTGGTTCCGTACTTGATTGAGCTGCTGTTGTAGGTGAAGGAGTTTCAGTAGTTGGCTCCGTACTAGATTGAACTGCTGTTGTAGGTGAAGAAGTAGTACCAGTGGTGGCATCAGAATTAACCTCAGTAGGTGAAGGAGTTTCAGTAGTTGGCTCCGTACTAGATTGAGCCGCCGTTGTAGGTGAAGAAGTGGTATCAGTGGTGGCATCAGAATTAACCTCAGTAGGTGAAGGAGTTTCAGTAGTTGGTTCCGTACTTGATTGAGCTGCTGTTGTAGGTGAAGGAGTTTCAGTAGTTGGCTCCGTACTAGATTGAACTGCTGTTGTAGGTGAAGAAGTAGTACCAGTGGTGGCATCAGAATTAACCTCAGTAGGTGAAGGAGTTTCAGTAGTTGGCTCCGTACTAGATTGAGCCGCCGTTGTAGGTGAAGAAGTGGTATCAGTGGTGGCATCAGAATTAACCTCAGTAGGTGAAGGAGTTTCAGTAGTTGGTTCCGTACTTGATTGAACTCTTGCCTTAGGTGAAGAAGTACTACCCTGCGTTGTGTTTTCGGATGCTGGTGTGGTACCTGTAGCAGTACCTTCAGTTGGAGAAGAAGTTGTATCATCAGTAGCAGGAAGAGACCCACTAGTGGTTCCTTTTGCTGTGGTTGAATCTTCTGCTGTTGGGGCAGTAGAAGCCTGAGTGGTGCTATCTTCATCTGCAAATTTCGGTGTTGGTGAAGTATTAGTCTTGTCCTCCGTGGATTCAGCAGCCGATGGGGAATTAGTGGTAGGAGTACTAGCAGGTGGAGTCGTAGGAGTTGAACTAGCTTTTACCGTTTCACTGGATTCTCCATTATTATTAGCCTGAGCTCTAGTAGAATCAATATCAGTTTTTTGATTACTAGTTGCACCTGCGCTTGAAGGATTGAACAAAGAATCGAAAAAGTTATTGAATGAGCCCGTGGAAGAAGCAGGTGCTGAAGTACTAGTGGTAGAAGATCTAGCAGGTGGAGCGTTTGATGAACCACCTGTTCTACTACTAGAAGTAGATGGAGATGCATTAGAATTAGAATTCAAATTACTAAACCATTCAGTCCAGTCATTGTTATTATTATTATTATTATCAGTAGTATCTGCTCTCTTATCTGCAAAGGGTTCCATATTGAACTCGCTATTTTTATCGAGATTACGGCTTGTAACGTCTATAACAGTAGAAGTAGCTAACTGGAAGCTCAATATAATCATTAATACTTGTTTAGATAACATGGTGGAGTTTTGGAAAAGAAAGACTGCAGTGGGATTAATTCAAAAAATAACGAATGTGAGTAAAGATAGGAGTGTTTTGGATGTAATAGAAATACGAAATATTCGACTCTTTTGGTACCCTTATTTAGATTCCTTGACGAAAAACAGGAACTTGGTGGAGATACGTTATTAGGTTACAACACAGTACCAAGGGTATAATGCACTTTTGTAAAGATGGAGATGAAGGGTATTATTAAAGGTGATGGAGGATGATATAAAAAGGCACAAAAAATCTCCTCAAATGATATGAACTCTTCTACGTCGTAGTTGTGGGATATGAGAAAAAAAAACAAGGGATTTCTTTTGGTTTTTATTGAGAAAGAAATTTAAATCAAATTCCACGACCTACGAGAATTTTGTTAGGCGGCTAATCAAAAATGCTTTGAGCTCTTTCATGCGCACCAAAATCTATAGTTTCGAGTTCTCGTCAACTTACTTATATGCCAGTTTTTTATGGTATATACCGGACATTTTTGTTTTTGCGGAATCTCATCCCCGGAACGAAGAGTCGATAAGTTGTGAGATTTTACTTTCGAGGGTGATCCTACATGTCAACCGACGGTATTCAAAACGCCAATTAATTGTTTTTGAATCAACTGAATAAACCATGTATTGTTTGATTTTCGTCGTTAGAGCCAAGGGAGAGCAACCGCTAAACGGGTTAGCAACTTTTAACGAATAGACGTTTTACACGTATAACTTTTTAGACAAATACATGTATGTGTATATGTGTTTATGTGTATAGGTGTATATATGTATAGGTGTATATACGTGTATAGATGTAAGTTTATATATTCTGTAAGCCTTTTTTTTTGTTCTCCTCCATGACTAGACCCAATAACAGATTTTTGCATTTTTTCTGACCGGAAATCGTGTGTGCAGAGAGATGTTTTAAGTCGCAATTGTTAATAATGATCTGGTATAAAACACCTTAATGCAGTTATACACCTGCCTATTTAGGTGAATTAAAGCTATGCCTCCGGCAATTTCTCAGCCCTATCACAAGTAAATAAGGGGTACAATGGGGTATTCAATAATCGGCAATACTTAGCATACAATTATTATTTGAATTGTATAATAATACCCTTAGTAGTCATGAGATCTTACGAATTAAATATCTCGGCACTAACCGTTGCCTCTTTACCAGCTGTGTTGGCTCTTTCAACACCTCCCATCATTCTTTTATATTCAAATTGACCTCTTGTAAATCTGCTCAGCTCACGCACTAAAACTCCTTTGAGACGCGGTGAGTTTTCTTTAAACTTTGTAAAGTTCGCATCGCAGGGGAAATTCGATTTACTGTATACAGATTGAAATTATTCAAAGGACTAGATCATTTGAATTAACATTTGAGTTATAACGTCATTTTTTATAATATTTACATACTCAAATGAAATCTGGGAAACTTGATAGGAAACTTTTAGATCAAGTGAATTCCCAAAATTTGGTGGATGAAGATGATCAATCAAGTCTCGTTGAAAGATTAAATTTGATTAATAATGAAACTTTCCAATTATATCTAAAAATTATCAATTATTTAACTATTGTAGAAATTGCATTGGTAATTTTGTTACAACTTTTTGCAATTCGTGGTCTAGTGTGCGCATCAATAGTGTTACCATTAGTGTTGAATGGGTATTGCTTCAACTTTAAAGCTAGTAAAACGATAGGACAAACTTCGTTAATATTACTGGGATTGTGCATTTTCGGTATTTGGTTAAGCGGGTCATATGTTATACCTGTAATAAATTATGTGAACTATTACTATTTGTTTCATCTGTTCAATGCAAATAATGTCAGCATATTGAACCTTGATCAAAAAAAGTACAAATATAAAGATGCATAAGACACAAATATGGAATGGGATAGCGCTAACTGTTCCAGACTTTGTAAATGTCCAAGTTGGATTGAACGCCATCAAGAGGTATAGATAATTTCTTATTAACTCTTATTACCAAGTTTATAACGGGAAAACCACAAATACTACCTTAAACACAAAGATTGTCATAAATAAAGAGATTGGTACTAATTGTTTTCAATTACTTTATCAAAGTCTTAAAACTGACCTCTGTATTGCCTCTCGATTACTAAAATGAACTGGTAAATGGTATAATTTGTCTACTAGTTGTAGCTATAGGCAAGGTCAGGTGACTATCCAAAAGTATTTCCAATGAAGTCGTTCGAGGATTGTTGATACTATTGTCCTCATTTTAGCCTCAACGTATGTGTATAGTCTTCGGATCTGTCTGGTGTATCAACCGGTCTCATTGTTACGATAGTAGCATTCCCCGAACTGGGATAAGTTGACATTGATCTTGTGGGATAACCAATAGATGGAATTGAGTTAGGTTATTTGAGTTATAAGATAGTTATTGAGTAAGGTTATGAGATGTCCTTAAGTCAGGTGTATAAACATTGTGTATAATTCTGTAAAATTCTACAAGTTAATTTCTACACCCTTATTTCTACGTTGTCTAATTTCTATTCTTCAGTTTCTATTTTCAGTTCATGATACTGTACTAAAATTTAGAATGGTTCCAACGTATAGAAAAATAATCTTTTCATCGTGTGATATAGACAAAGTACCTGATACTACCGAAACTAGAACAAAAATTACCAATTGTATAAAACTTATTTACAACTGATAGCTCACCACATAATTTTTGCTAGATTAAAAATTACAATCAACCAAAACCATTTAAAATATTATACCTAATATCAATTCTGTAAATTTCACAGATTGAATTTTTCTGAAAAAGGGCTAGACTTATGCCATCATCATTTAACCATTTGTCAATTTTCGTATATTGATTTCCAATATTGAAACAATACCCATGTTATCCTATACTCATAATCTACATATGGTCATTAATCGGTAGTGCACGCAGATTATATTACATAAACTTGCAACCACAGTCTGTTTCTAGAATCAACACAGCTTCACAATACGAATTTTTGCTCGGGTGAGAGCTAAAGACGATTCAGACCACTCTGCCTACCCAATCGCCCTTGTAGTCACTAGAAACACGAGCTTTGTTCAAGCAATTGTTAGAATCGTAGGAACTGATGACAAAATAACCAACCAATAAAAAGGAACCAAACAAAGGTTGTGGACCTTCTCGTGATACACTCATTTCAAATTAATGGTTTCATGTGCTTTTTGATGGTTCAACAATCCAACAGAACTTCGTGGCCATTTATTTTTAGCTACCCACAATACAATTTGCGCATCACTTTCAGTAACTATGAATCGCTATGCGAGCGTTTATATCCAGGGACACAATATAATTTAGTGCATCTCTTTTTTCGGTGCAGTGGTCTGCCTGCGAAAAAAAAATTCTGATCCACTTTGAACAGTATTTTTAGCTGAAACTCGCATAAACTCTAAGAAGTGTTTATTTACATTCACTGATGCAACTTTACAGATTCAGGTTATGAAGTGCTCGGCTGACATTTGGGTCTCTTGAGTTAATTTATCATTTGGAGCGAGATTAAATCACTCACTCACCTAGAGCAATTCTGAACCTAGTTGTCTTATCACAGAATTTATAAAATAGTACAGATTGTGGTAATTGAGGCACAAAAGTCTATTATTAAGCTCAAACTCAGCAAAAAATTTTAGAAGTTTTGAACTGGAATTACTTATTGCTTAATTAGGCAAGGATGAGGTTTTAAGACTTCAGCAAGGGAACCATGTGGCATCTAGTACGAGCCACCGAGAGTTTTCAACACAGACAAGAATCAAGGTATTCAATGACTTGAAACAAATACGAAACGGCGAATTATTTCCGAGCTCCTAAATCCTATTATGGTATCGATGCCGAATGTCCGTGAATTTGGGCAGAGGGAGAGAGGGGTTGAGCGCAAATCAATACAGGCTAATCAGTGGGGTTTCTTCCCTTTCAGGGTAATACCTGGCAAAGAGGGGTGTCGCGGTGCACCCTGCCCAGAACAACAGAACCATTGCTATCGCGGCATTTAAATATTGGCGGTAGAATTGTTTCAAATTTACCGGCAGTCCGGGGTAACCTGCTGAAAAAAGCGCCATCGCGCTCAACTCCCAACTCCAATTTTCGGAATATGCTGAGTCTAGATCATGAGTGGCTCAATTACCAAGGCTAGGAGATCATCTGATAGTTAACCGCCGACTTTTATATAGGATCCAAAGAGAGTAGTTTCAATGTATGTAACTTCCAAGAGCATTGAAAAATCTGTGAGGAAATAGCAAACAATTGCTATGAAATTATTTACGTAACCACAGTCAACATTGAAATTGATGAAGTTGATGAAATTGATAAAACCAAAACTCGGAACTTGTGGTGATACAACTCCGTCAAGACCGCTCAAAAAAAAAAGCTTTGAATTGTGAGAGAAGCATGACGGTGACAAATGCTAACCTGTAAATTGTGAAAATTTTTTCTTGAAGAGTTATGGGGGATGAGTCAAATTTGAGAGGAAAAATGAATAATCGGCCTAGTAGTCGGGCCAATGAGCACAACCTTAGGCGAGAGCGGCTCTCCAATTTAGCCTATGGGCTTCACGTGTGAGTTGCTAACTTGCGGAAATAGAATGTCGTAGGTCTCAGACAACAAAAACTAATATAGTCGTGGCGGCAATCGGGGTCCATTGTTTGACCGCGGTGAAATTGATCGCGATGTCATCGCTAACTGATCTCTCTCGTGGTACATTCCGCGAAGCTACCACGAGCAATGGAACGTTCTCTGTACGCGTGGGGTCCAATACTACGTGGGCTTGGTGCAAAATTAGCGCATTAAGTAAAAAATAAATAGATTAATTGAATACATGTGCGGTATTTTTAGTGCTAGCCACGGTGGGAGAGGGGCGCAAACAAAAAAACAAATTAGTGGCCTGTAATGGCCACGGTGCTGGTAAATGGTATCGTGGGGTACGGTTTATATCCAAACACAGAAATTACAAGTATTTGGTTAAGAAACATAAACCACAAACCACACAAATCACACAAACCACACAAATCACACAAACCACACAAAACACACAACCCACACAACCCACAGTTGGAATCCAATTTGTGGACAAGCATAGTTAGTCAACCTTCAAGAGTTAGTCATCAAGTGTGGTATGACACACAGTTTTTGTCACAGTAGACGAAGCGCGACATCCACACTATTCTCCAGGGAGCTCATGAAAATGTCGCGACTTCACAACATGTAAATCCCCTCACAGAACCTGTAATCCCGACTGAAAATTCTTCACATTCTAGCAGGTTCCGATAGCAACGCAAGCGTGGGTTTGCTAGTACCCAACATCTTGTCTCACTCTCTTGGACACATTCTAATACATAACTATCGCAAGAACCTACAGTGCCTTGCATCTTACATCTTCCTGATATTTCGCTTGAGTCTAGACGTATTAACATTCCTGGCCTCTCGGGGATATAGCTTCCATTAAACCCTGAAAATCCATCCACAACCAACAAGTATTATTACTCCTGCACAGATGCAACGTGCAAATTATAGTCAGAGAAAAAAATAATTAATAAAAAAAAATAAATTGACTCATGGCGTAGGCAAACATACACCACACTTTTTTGCGGGAAAGGTATAAATAGGTTGACATCTTCAAAATTTCACAATTAAAAATTAATTATCATATTAATAAAAAAGTAACAACAGCTATTAATATTTCCCATATCATCCTTTGTGTTTTCTGAATAGTTTGATTATTCCTTACAACCAGATAGTGACATTTCCCTTACAAGAGATATTTTTTGCCATACTTACGAAAGTATACATTTTTTCAAACTTGCACATACTAGAAATGACTGATTTTGCATTCGATAACTACTGTATCAACTGTGAAAAGATGTGTTCAACGAACTCAATCTATTGTTCGGAAACATGTAAACAAGTTGACGAAGCAAACACTCAAAAAATTAACGCTAACGTCTTGAACTCAATAACTTCTCCTTTATTGTCTCCAAACTTTAATTTTAACTATAACTATACCCATGATCAATTAGATGGTCAATCCCATTATTCATACGATTCTTCTAGCTACTCGGGTGGCGATGGATCAGGAGCTGACAAATACTACATACCATTGGACTCGATTGATGAGATCAACTTGAATTACAGTCTTACAGGTTCTAATCTGAATTCAAAAAATATCGTTCTGACTAGTCATAACTATAAAAAATGGTTGACTGGTACTTGTTTATAAGCATATTTTTGTTATTTTTGGTTTTTTTTGGGTTTAAGGATCGGTAGATTTAGGGTTTTATAATGGTTATATAGATATAGGTAATAAGCATACAGCATAGAATTCATTGTAGTCTAAGATAACCTTGAATCTCGTCGGATATTGGTGGTTTCTCCGTGTTGTATATTTTTCTCTCTGGTTATTCTTCACGTTCCCCATATCACTCCCTTACCTTCCCCAGAAAACTTATGATATCACGACGTATATCTGAACTGCCTCATACATTATTAAAAATAAAAAACTTAAAAATAGTTATTCATATAAAGTGTTTCCACCCTTTTGATTTTATTTCTTTATATAATAAATAGTAGAATAAATAGTTAATCGATACAATTAATGTACACACTTCTATAACTAGATTATTGTTTGCAAAAGAACAGGCAAACCTCCCTCTATTCTCTTACACATATTTTGTTTAGGCTGCGACAAAGTCGTTCCCCTGTATGCATTATACAGGTATGTGCTTTTAGCCATTCGGATTTCAGCACCTTATCCAGTCGGGTAGTCTTTTGCAAGTTCAATTAGTTCGGTTTGCTCGGCATTGCCCCTGTAAGCAGTTTCTAAGAACTATATACCAGACATAAAATTGCATATCAATTCTAGAAAAGAATGAAAGGGAAACTAATAATAGAATAATACTGTACGTAGTTGAAGAAAAAAAGTAAAACTAGGAGTAAAATTATACCAGCTAATCAATTCCCAGTAACTACTCTCAACTTTAAGGAAATCACTAGGAAATAAAAATGGGTGTTAATCAGTAACAGACCCTTAGATTCTACCGCGATCTCGTCAGGTTTACCGCGATCTCGCTAGGACTACCGCGAAGGAGTTCGATCCCTCACCAAAAACTCGCGATACTAAAAATTTTTTATAGGAGAAAAATTTTCATAGTATGTTTGGTCCATTTAGAGCATCAATAACTGCTTATGGTGGATACTTGTGGAAATCTGCTCCGAGATTATCTCCTCCTCAAAAGCAGAGATTAAGAAAGCGTATGAGAACTGTCGATGAAAATATCAAGGCTATCTTTGAGTCCCTTCCAAAAGACGAACAAGGATTGACTCAATACAAGAAGGTCAATTACATGCAATATAAATTTCCTAAGGAACATGAAATGTCCCCCAGAGAGAAATATACTACTTTTGATAAAAAGGCAAAGGGATACAGAAAGTTGGTATTTAAAGTACCAAAATGGACAAAGAAATCTTTTAGAGAAAATCCTATCCACCATTAACCTGTAAATATGTATAATAGACATAAGAAATGATAAACTACTCAAACTCGTCATCTGAGTTTTGGAACAGCAAGTTTACGACAACCTCTCTTTTTTTTCTTCACTTCGTTTGGTTCTTCCTATATTACACTATATTACAATTTATCCCAAATATAATTACTAATAAAGTAATCTGAATATTGTTCGTCAATCTTTAAAAAATTGCTAACACCCGATTTCTCGTTATATATCAATATTTTATCACCTTCCTCTTTTATAGATCCATCTTCTATAACAAGTCCAAGACTCTTATACATATTGATCTTCATTACATTAGAGTTTCGATGTGTTGATAAATTTTTATCAATTAAGCCATTATAAGTTTCATTCAAAGCATTTAAATCTTGCGCCAACCTAAACTTACTTCTATTATTTGAACTAATCATCATATTCAAATCTTTGAGATCGGTTGAAATAGAAACCTTGACATTTTTTAGTTCTTCCAATTTTTTATCAATAAATGCAAATACATCCCCTTCAAATTTTTTACCATCAAAAAATTGGGGATAATTCTGAGCTTTAACTAATTCCTCTCCATCAATTTTTAATTTGTTTATTACTTCCTGTAATTCTTTGTTAGTTCTTTCATATTTATTTAATAAATCAGTTCTGGTTTGATTGATTAATCGAAAATTTTCATCGATCCTATCAATGATATTTAAGTCGGGCTGGATGTCAAATGACTCAATGGAAGATTGCACGAGCTCATCCGGTGGTGCTTGAAGCATTGTGGAGTAAACAAGTAATTAAGTAAGTGAATCAAAACAAAGTATATGCAAAAAATTCGCGAAGCTACAATCAAATTTTTTTAAAAAACCACACCACTGAAGAAGCTCAGTTAAGATGGCTAAAGAGACTGATTATGAAACATTAGATTTACCTAGTGACCCCAACTTACCTTCTTGGATGTTGACACCTAAAGAAGAAAAGCTTATTTTCCAAAGATGGAGAAAGAAGGCTTTTAAACAATGTGATGAACTAATTAAAGTGTATATTAAATGTTCAAATAGTTATACCAACCCATTTGATGGTATGAATAATTGTAAAGAATTTAATAAAGCTCAGTTGGACTGCATCAAAGAATACCAACAGTTGAAGTATTTGGATGTCGAGAGAGACATTTTAATCAAGGAAAAAATGGAAAGAAAAGCTGCCGCAAAAAAAGTCGAGAACGCTTAGAAGATTAATGCATTTGTAAATAGTGAATATAGAAATGAGTATGATAATATTTTGAAGCCCTTGATCTTTAAGTTCAACCAGATCCACATACAGTGAAACGTCTGGTACATTAGTGAACCAAATAATAATATTTATTGGATATTGACTCGGGTAAAGCAGGATCCTAGAGCAATGATCTCGGGGGATTGTTCCAAGATTGGTGGCTTGTGGGAAGCATGAATGATTTCCCTTGCCAATGGCTATATTGATAACTTTTCAGTATATTGTAGTATTCTTACCCTCCCATTAAGGCACTTTTTGACATCCATGATTTTTTGGTGGTTCGTCACGTAGTTTGTCTATTCCTCATGTTCTTCTTCCTGGAAATTTTCCCTATCAAACACCCTGTTACTGGCCATAAAAAATGACCCATGAATAACGCCTAAGTTCTGAATACTCTGGAACTGAAAACATGTTGTATCGATCAACTCATTGAAATCTTGCAAGTTGGATTGCAACTGCATGAGCTGACTGTTCAAGTGACTTAGCTGACTTTGCTTGAGGCTCTGCTGATTTGTTCTATTCATGTTTCAGATTACTTTATATTATGTTTTTTATATTTATGTTTACTTTTGGTGAGATTTCAAGAGGCAGTATATACAGGACGAGAAAACGGTTGCAACTACGGCTGCAAACTATGCCAGAATTCAAGTCAGTGACACTTGAGTTCATCAGATCCAAGGTGAGTTCACAACATAAGGTGGGCTAAAACCCGTTTCCCCCGGCTTGAGTTTCTTGCCATGATTGATTTTAGCTTCCCCGGGTAATCCCCATACTCTGCTCATCGAAAGCATCGTAAGCGTGAGACTCAGAATCGGGTAATATATCCGAGTAGAATTTAAGTTAAGTTGTGGTGGAAATCTATACTTGCATTATTTCATGTCACTGGTGGCTGCCCCCCTCTTTCCACCATATAACGACCTCTTGCCACTTTCTTTATATCAAAAGCACCCCCCTCCCCCCACAAAATCCAGACTTCCTCTTCCGCGATCTTCCCGATTTGCCTATGATTCCGCATTTGACTCAGTTTTTCAGGATTTAAGGAACTCAAAAGTTTTTTCTTGCTTTAAACGCCAGAAGCAGATAATTTTAATTGATAAGTTCTTTAATTTGACTCCACCAGTCTTTCCAATCCCCCGTTGAAAAAGTCTTACTCA